>JAKELJ010000513.1:0-24480 GCA_025594165.1 Tamias sibiricus
TTGTCAGAGTTTCATTGAAATACACAAAGAAACCTGGTACCCACAAGCTAAGAAACTTGGAAGTATTTCCAGTTGGTGAAAACGCTTTTCTGTGAGTTTGAAACTCTTTTGCTACCTAGTGATTCAGCTTTGAGATACTTGAACCAGGACAGAAGCACAGTGTGCTCTTGTGAACTAAAGTGTTGTTCTGCATTTTTAAAGTTCTACCATTAACCATTTAAGAATTAAACTCACAAGCATTTTCAGGCATTTTCCGACTGATCAGGGTAAACATCCAATAGAGTGTAAACAAAGAACCCGTGATGGTGGATGACCAAACTTGGGGAGCCTTGAGAGGCACATGAGAGAATCATTTTTTCAGAGTTTCATTGAAATACACAAAGAACCTAGTGCCCAGAAGCTAAGAAATCTGGAATTATTTCCAGTTGGCTAAATCGCTTTTCTGTGAGTTTGAAACTCTTTTGCTACCTAGTGATTCAGCTTTGAGATACATGAACCAGGACAGGAGCACAGTGTGCTCTTGTGATCTGAAGTGCTTTTCTGCATTTTCTAAGTTCTAGCTTTAACCATTGAGGAATTAAACTACAGGCCTTTTCAGTGAAATTCGCCTAATCAGGGTAAACATCCAATAGGCTCTAAACAAAAAACCCGTGATTGTGTATTGACCAAATTTGGGAGCCATGAGGGACCCAAGAGGGAATCATTTTGTCAGAGTTTCATTGAAATAAACAAAGAAACCTAGTACCAAAAAGCTAAGAAACATGGAATTATTTCCATTTGGCTAAAACGCTTTTCTCTGAGTTTGAAACTCTTTTGCTACCTACTGATTCAGCTTCGAGATACTAGAACCAGGACAGGAGAACAGTGTGCTCTTGTGATCTGAAGTGCTTTTCTGCATTTTTCAATGTTCTAGCATTAACCATTGATGAATTAAACTACAGGCGTTTTCAGTGAAATTCGCCTAATCAGGGTAAACATCCAATAGGCTCTAAACAAAAAACCCGTGATGGTGGATTGACTAAATTTGGGGACCCATGAGGGGCACAAGAGAGAATCATTTTTTCAGAGTTTCATTGAAATACACAAAGAAACCTAGTACCCACAAGCTAAGAAACATGGAATTATTTCCAGTTGGCTAAAACGCTTTTCTGTGAGTTTGAAACTCTTTTGCTACCTAGTGATTCAGCTTTGAGATACTTGAACCAGGACAGAAGCACAGTGTGCTCTTGTGAACTAAAGTGTTGTTCTGCATTTTTAAAGTTCTAGAATTAACCATTTTAAGAATTAAATTCACAGGCGTTTTCAGGCATTTTCGCATAATCAGGGTAAACCTCCAATAGACTGTAAACAAAACACCCTTGATGGTGGGATGACCAAACTTGGGGAGCCTTGAGGGGCACATGAGAGAATCATTTCTTCAGAGTTTCATTGAAATACACAAAGAAACCTAGTGCCCAGAAGATAAGAAACATGGAATTATTTCCAGTTCGCTAAAACGCTTTTCTGTGAGTTTGAAACTATTTTGTTACCTAGTGATTCAGCTTTGAGATACTTGAACCAGGAAAGAAGCACAGTGTGCTCTTGTGATCTGACGCGCTTTTCTGCATTTTCAAATTCTAGCATTAACCATTGAGGAATTTAACTAAACAGGCGTTTTCAGTGAAATTCGCCTAAACAGGGTAAACATCCAATAGGCTCTAAACAAAAAACCGTGATAGTAGATTGACCAAATTTGGGGAGCCATGAGGGGAAAAAGAGAGAATCATTTTGTCAGAGTTTCATTGAAATACACAAAGAAACCTAGTACCCACAAGTTAAAAAACATGGAATTATTTCCAGTTGGCTAAAACGCTTTTCTGTGAGTTTGAAACTCTTTTGCTATCTAGTGATTCAGCTTTGAGATACTTGAACCAGGATAGAAGCACAGTGTGCTTTTGTGAACTAAAGTGTTGTTCTGCGTTTTTAAAGTTCTAGAATTATCCATTTAAGAATTAAACTCACAGGCGTTTTCAGGCATTTTCGCCTAATCAGGGTAAACCTCCAATAGACTGTAAAAAAAACACCCTTGATGGTGGGATGACCAAACGTGGGGAGCCTTGAGGGGCACATGAGAGAATCATTTTTTCAGAGTTTCATTAAAATACACAAAGAAACCTAGTATCCACAAGCTAAGAAACATTGAATTATTTCCAGTTGGCTAAAATGCTTTTATGTGAGTTTGAAACTCTTTTGCTACCTAGTGATTCAGCTTTGAGATACTTGAACCAGGACAAAAGCACAGTGTGCTTTTGTGATCTGAAGTGCTTTTCTGCATTTTCGAAGTTCTAGCATTAACCATTTAAGAATTAAACTACAGGCGTTTTCAGGCATTTTCGCCTTATCAGGGTAAACATCCAATAGACTGTAAACAAAAAACACCCTTGATGGTGGGATGACCAAACTTGGGGAGCCTTGAGGGGTACATGAGAGAATCATTTTTTCAGAGTTTCATTGAAATTCACAAAGAAACCTAGTACCCACAAGCTAAGAAACATGGAATTATTTCCAGTTGGCTAAAACTCTTTTCTGTGAGTTTGAAACTCTTTTGCTACCTAGTGATTCAGCTTTGAGATACTTGAACCAGGAGAGAAGCACAGTGTGCTGCTGTGAACTAAAGTGTTGTTCTGCATTTCTAAAGTTCTAGCATTAATCATTTAAGATTTAAACTCACAGGCTTTTTCAGGCATTTTGGCCTAATCAGGGTAAACATCCAATAGACTGTAAACAAAACACCCTTGATGGTGGGATGACCAAACTTGGGGAGCCTTGAGGGGCACATGAGAGAATCATTTTTTCAGAGTTTCATTAAAATACACAAAGAAACCTAGTGCCAGAAGATAAGAAACATGGAATTATTTCCAGATCGCTAAAACGCTTTTCTGTGAGTTTGAAACTATTTTGTTACCTAGTGATTCAGCTTTGAGATACTTGAACCAGGAAAGAAGCACAGTGTGCTCTTGTGATCTGAAGTGCTTTTCTGCATTTTCAAAGTTCTAGCATTAAGCATTGAGGAATTAAACTAACAGGCGTTTTCAGTGAAATTCGCCTAATCAGGGTAAACATCCAATAGGCTCTAAACAAAAAACCCGTGATGGTGGATTGACCAAATTTGGGGAGCCATGATTGGAAAAAGAGAGAATCATTTTGTCAGAGTTTCATTGAAATACACAAAGAAACCTAGTTCCCACAAGCTAAGAATCATGGAAGTATTTCCAGTTGGCTAAAACGCTTTTCTGTGAGTTTGAAACTCTTTTGTTACCTAGTGATTCAGCTTTGAGATACTTGAACCAGGACAGGAGAACTGTGTGCTCTTGTGATCTGAAGTGCTTTTCTGCATTTTCAATGTTCTAGCATTAACCATTGATGAATTAAACTACAGGCGTTTTCAGTGAAATTCGCCTAATCAGGGTAAATATCCAATAGGCTCTAAACAAAAAACCCGAGATGGTGGATTGACTAAATTTGGGGACCCATGAGGGGCACAAGAGAGAATCATTTTGTCAGAGTTTCATTGAGATACAGAAAGAAACCTAGTAACCACAAGCTAAGAAATCTGGAATTATTTCCAGTTGGCTAAATCGCTTTTCTGTGAGTTTCAAACTCTTTTGCTACCTAGTGATTCAGCTTTGAGATACTTGAACCAGGACAGAGCACAGTGTGCTCTTGTGATCTGAAGTGCTTTTCTGCATTTTCAAAGTTCTAGCTTTAACCATTGAGGAATTAAACTACAGGCCTTTTCAGTGAAATTCGCCTAATCAGGGTAAACATCCAATAGGCTCTAAACAAAAAACCCGTGATTGTGGATTGACCAAATTTGGGGAGCCATGAGGGACACAAGAGGGAATCATTTTGTCAGAGTTTCATTGAAATAAACAAAGAAACCTAGTACCCAGAAGCTAAGAAACATGGAATTATTTCCAGTTGGCTAAAATGCTTTTATGTGAGTTTGAAACTCTTTTGCTACCTAGTGATTCTGCTTTGAGATACTTGAACCAGGACAAAAGCACAGTGTGCTTTTTTGATCTGAAGTGCTTTTCTGCGTTTTCAAAGTTCTAGCATTAACCATTTAAGAATTAAACTACAGGCGTTTTCAGGTATTTTCGCCTAATCAGGGTAAACATCCAATAGGCTCTAAACAAAAAACACGTGATGGTGGGATGACCAAACTTGGGGAGCCTTGAGGGGCACATGAGAGAATCATTTTGTCAGAGTTTCATTGAAATACACAAAGAAACCTAGTACCCACAAGCTAAGAAACATGGAATTATTACCAGTTGGCTAAAACGCTTTTCTCTGAGTTTGAAACTCTTTTGCTACCTAGTGATTCAGCTTTGAGATACTTGAACCAGGACAGAAGCACAGTGTGCTGCTGTGAACTAAAGTGTTGTTCTGCGTTTTTAAAGTTCTAGCATTTATCATTTAAGAAATAAACTCACAGGCTTTTTCAGGCATTTTCGCCTAATCAGGGTAAACATCCAATAGACTGTAAACAAAAACACCCTTGATGGTGGGATGACCAAACTTGGGGAGCCTGGAGGGGCACATGAGAGAATCATTTTGTCAGAGTTTCATTGAAATACACAAAGAAACCTAGTACCCACAAGCTAAGAAACATGGAATTATTACCAGTTGGCTAAAACGCTTTTCTCTGAGTTTGAAACTCTTTTGCTACCTAGTGATTCAGCTTTGAGATACTTGAACCAGGACAGAAGCACAGTGTGCTCTTGTGATCTGAAGTGCTTTTCTGCATTTTCAACGTTCTAGCATTAACCATTGAGGAATTAAACTACAGGCGCTTTCAGTGAAATTTGCCTAATCAGGGTAAACATCCAATAGGCTCTAAACAAAAAACACGTGATGGTGGATTGACCTAATTTAGGGAGCCATGAGGGGCACAAGAGAGAATCATTTTTTCAGAGTTTCATTGAAATACACAAAGAAACCTAGGACCCACAAGCTAAGAAACATGGAATTATTTCCAGTTGGCTAAAACGATTTTCTGTGAGTTTGAAACTCTTTTGCTATCTAGTGATTCAGCTTTGAGATACTTGAACCAGGACAAAAGCACAGTGTGCTTTTGTGATCTGAAGTGCTTTTCTGCATTTTCAAAATTCTAGCATTAACCATTTAAGAATTAAACTACAGGCGTTTTCAGGCATTTTCGCCTAATCAGGGTACACATCCAATAGGCTCTAAACAAAAAACACGTGATGGTGGGATGACCAAACTTGGGGAGCCTTGAGGGGCACATGAGAGAATCATTTTGTCAGAGTTTCATTGAAATACAAAAAGAAACCTAGTACCCACAAGCTAAGAAACATGGAATTATTTCCAGTTGGCTAAAATGCTTTTATGTGAATTTGAAACTCTTTTGCTACCTAGTGATTCAGCTTTGAGATACTTTAACCAGGACAAAAGCACAGTGTGCTTTTGTGATCTGATGTGCTTTTCTGCGTTTTCAAAGTTCTAGCATTAACCATTTAAGAATTAAACTGCAGGCGTTTTCAGTCATTTTCGCCTAATCAGGGTAAACATCCAATAGGCTCTAAACAAAAAAAACGTGATGGTGGGATGACCAAACTTGGGGAGCCTTGAGGGGCACATGAGAGAATCATTTTGTCAGAGTTTCATTGAAATACACAAAGAAACCTAGTACCCACAAGCTAAGAAACATGGAATTATTTCCAGTTGGCTAAAACGCTTTTCTCTGAGTTTGAAATTCTTTTGCTACCTAGTGATTCAGCTTTGAGATACTTGAACCAGGACAGACGCACAGTGTGCTCTTGTGATCTGAAGTGCTTTTCTGCATTTTCAACGTTCTAGCATTAACCATTGAGGAATTAAACTACAGGCGTTTTCAGTGAAATTTGCCTAATCAGGGTAAACATCCAATAGGCTCTAAACAAAAAACACGTAAATGGTGGATTGACCTAATTTGGGGAGCCATGAGGGGCATAAGAGAAAATCATTTTTCAGAGTTTCATTGAAATACACAAAGAAACCAGGACCCACAAGCTAAGAAACATGGAATTATTTCCAGTTGGCTAAAACGCTTTTCTGTGAGTTTGAAACTCTTTTGCTATCTAGTGATTCAGCTTTGAGATACTTGAACCAGGATAGAAGCACAGTGTGCTTTTGTAAACTAAAGTGTTGTTTCTGCGTTTTTAAAGTTCTAGAATTATCCATTTAAGAATTAAACTCACAGGCGTTTTCAGGCATTTTCGCCTAATCAGGGTAAACCTCCAATAGACTGTAAACAAAACACCCTTGATGGTGGGATGACCAAACTTGTGGAGCCTTGAGGGGTACATGAGAGAATCATTTTTTCAGAGTTTCATTGAAATATACAAAGAAGCCTAGTACCCACAAGCTAAGAAACATGGAATTATTTCCAGTTGGCTAAAACGCTTTTCTCTGAGTTTGAAACTCTTTTGCTACCTAGTGATTCAGCTTTGAGATACTTGAACCAGGACAGAAGCACAGTGTGCTGCTGTGAACTAAAGTGTTGTTCTGCGTTTTTAAAGTTCTAGCATTTATCATTTAAGAATTAAACTCACAGGCTTTTTCAGGCATTTTCGCCTAATCAGGGTAAACATCCAATAAACTGTAAACAAAACACCCTTGATGGTGGGATGACCAAACTTGGGGAGCCTTGAGGGGCACATGAGAGAATCATTTTGTCAGAGTTTCATTGAAATACACAAAGAAACCTAGTACCTACAAGCTAAGAAACATGGAATTATTTCCAGTTGGCTAAAACGCTTTTCTGTGAGTTTGAAACTCTTTTGCTACCTAGTGATTCAGCTTTGAGATACTTGAAACAGGACAGAAGCAGAGTGTGCTCTTGTGATCTGAAGTGCTTTTCTGCGTTTTCAAAGTTCTAGCATTAACCATTTAAGAATTAAACTGCAGGCGTTTTCAGGCATTTTTGCCTAATCAGGGTACACATCCAATAGGCTCTAAAAAAAAAAACACGTGATGGTGGGATGACCAAACTTGGGGAGCCTAGAGGGGCACATGAGAGAATCATTTTGTCAGAGTTTCATTGAAATACACAAAGAAACCTAGTCCCCACAAGCTAAGAAACATGGAATTATTTCCAGTTGGCTAAAATGCTTTTCTCTGAGTTTGAAACTCTTTTGCTACCTACTGATTCAGCTTTGAGATACTTGAACCAGGACAGGAGAACAGTGTGCTCTTGTGATCTGAAGTGCTTTTCTGCATTTTCAATGTTTAGCATTAACCATTGATGAATTAAACTACAGGCGTTTTCAGTGAAATTCGCCTAATCAGGGTAAACATCCAATAGGCTCTAAACAAAAAACCCGTGATGGTGGATTGACTAAATTTAGGGGAACCATGAGGGGCACAAGAGAGAATCATTTTGTCAGAGTTTCATTGAGATACAGAAAGAAACCTAGAACCCACAAGCTAAAAATCATGGAATTATTTCCAGTTGGCTAAAACGCTTTTCTGTGTGTTTGAAACTCTTTTGCTATCTAGTGATTCAGCTTTGAGATACTTGAACCAGGACAAAAGCACAGTGTGCTTTTGTGATCTGAAGTGCTTTTCTGCATTTTCAAAATTCTAGCATTAACCATTTAAGAATTAAACTACAGGCGTTTTTCAGGCATTTTCGCCTAATCAGGGTACACATCCAATAGGCTCTAAACAAAAAACACGTGATGGTGGGATGACCAAACTTGGGGAGCCTTGAGGGGCACATGAGAGAATCATTTTGTCAGAGTTTCATTGAAATACACAAAGAAACCTAGTACCCACAAGCTAAGAAACATGGAATTATTTCCAGTTGGCTAAAATGCTTTTATGTGAGTTTGAAACTCTTTTGCTACCTAGTGATTCAGCTTTGAGATACTTTAACCAGGACAAAAGCACAGTGTGCTTTTGTGATCTGATGTGCTTTTCTGCGTTTTCAAAGTTCTAGCATTAACCATTTAAGAATTAAACTGCAGGCGTTTTCAGTCATTTTCGCCTAATCAGGGTAAACATCCAATAGGCTCTAAACAAAAAAAACGTGATGGTGGGATGACCAAACTTGGGGAGCCTTGAGGGGCACATGAGAGAATCATTTTGTCAGAGTTTCATTGAAATACACAAAGAAACCTAGTACCCACAAGCTAAGAAACATGGAATTATTTCCAGTTGGCTAAAACGCTTTTCTCTGAGTTTGAAATTCTTTTGCTACCTAGTGATTCAGCTTTGAGATACTTGAACCAGGACAGACGCACAATGTGCTCTTGTGATCTGAAGTGCTTTTCTGCATTTTCAACGTTCTAGCATTAACCATTGAGGAATTAAACTACAGGCGTTTTCAGTGAAATTTGCCTAATCAGGGTAAACATCCAATAGGCTCTAAACAAAAAACACGTGATGGTGGATTGACCTAATTTGGGGAGCCATGAGGGGCATAAGAGAAAATCATTTTTTCAGAGTTTCATTGAAATACACAAAGAAACCAGGACCCACAAGCTAAGAAACCTGGAATTATTTCCAGTTGGCTAAAACGCTTTTCTGTGAGTTTGAAACTCTTTTGCTACCTAGTGATTCAGCTTTGAGATACTTGAACCAGGACAGAAGCACAGTGTGCTCTTGTGAACTAAAGTGTTGTTCTGCATTTTTAAAGTTCTAGAATTTAACCATTTAAGAATTAAATTCACAGGCGTTTTCAGGCATTTTCGCCTAATCAGGGTAAAACTCCAATAGACTGTAAACAAAACACCCTTGATGGTGGGATGACCAAACTTGGGGAGCCTTGAGGGGCACATGAGAGAATCATTTCTTCAGAGTTTCATTGAAATACACAAAGAAACCTAGGACCCACAAGCTAAGAAACATGGAATTATTTCCAGTTGGCTAAAACGATTTTTCTGTGAGTTTGAAACTCTTTTGCTATCTAGTGATTCAGCTTTGAGATACTTGAACCAGGACAAAAGCACAGTGTGCTTTTGTGATCTGAAGTGCTTTTCTGCATTTTCAAAATTCTAGCATTAACCATTTAAGAATTAAACTACAGGCGTTTTCAGGCATTTTCGCCTAATCAGGGTACACATCCAATAGGCTCTAAACAAAAAACACGTGATGGTGGGATGACCAAACTTGGGGAGCCTTGAGGGGCACATGAGAGAATCATTTTGTCAGAGTTTCATTGAAATACAAAAAGAAACCTAGTACCCACAAGCTAAGAAACATGGAATTATTTCCAGTTGGCTAAAATGCTTTTATGTGAATTTGAAACTCTTTTGCTACCTAGTGATTCAGCTTTGAGATACTTTAACCAGGACAAAAGCACAGTGTGCTTTTGTGATCTGATGTGCTTTTCTGCGTTTTCAAAGTTCTAGCATTAACCATTTAAGAATTAAACTGCAGGCGTTTTCAGTCATTTTCGCCTAATCAGGGTAAACATCCAATAGGCTCTAAACAAAAAAAACGTGATGGTGGATGACCAAACTTGGGGAGCCTTGAGGGGCACATGAGAGAATCATTTTGTCAGAGTTTCATTGAAATACACAAAGAAACCTAGTACCCACAAGCTAAGAAACATGGAATTATTTCCAGTTGGCTAAAACGCTTTTCTCTGAGTTTGAAATTCTTTTGCTACCTAGTGATTCAGCTTTGAGATACTTGAACCAGGACAGACGCACAGTGTGCTCTTGTGATCTGAAGTGCTTTTCTGCATTTTCAACGTTCTAGCATTAACCATTGAGGAATTAAACTACAGGCGTTTTCAGTGAAATTTGCCTAATCAGGGTAAACATCCAATAGGCTCTAAACAAAAAACACGTAATGGTGGATTGACCTAATTTGGGGAGCCATGAGGGGCATAAGAGAAAATCATTTTTTCAGAGTTTCATTGAAATACACAAAGAAACCAGGACCCACAAGCTAAGAAACATGGAATTATTTCCAGTTGGCTAAAACGCTTTTCTGTGAGTTTGAAACTCTTTTGCTATCTAGTGATTCAGCTTTGAGATACTTGAACCAGGATAGAAGCACAGTGTGCTTTTGTAAACTAAAGTGTTGTTCTGCGTTTTTAAAGTTCTAGAATTATCCATTTAAGAATTAAACTCACAGGCGTTTTCAGGCATTTTCGCCTAATCAGGGTAAACCTCCAATAGACTGTAAACAAAACACCCTTGATGGTGGGATGACCAAACTTGTGGAGCCTTGAGGGGTACATGAGAGAATCATTTTTTCAGAGTTTCATTGAAATATACAAAGAAGCCTAGTACCCACAAGCTAAGAAACATGGAATTATTTCCAGTTGGCTAAAACTCTTTTCTGTGAGTTTGAAACTCTTTTGCTACCTAGTGATTCAGCTTTGAGATACTTGACCCAGGAGAGAAGCACAGTGTGCTGCTGTGAACTAAAGTGTTGTTCTGCATTTTTAAAGTTCTAGCATTTATCATTTAAGAATTAAACTCACAGGCTTTTTCAGGCATTTTCGCCTAATCAGGGTAAACATCCAATAAACTGTAAACAAAACACCCTTGATGGTGGGATGACCAAACTTGGGGAGCCTTGAGGGGCACATGAGAGAATCATTTTGTCAGAGTTTCATTGAAATACACAAAGAAACCTAGTACCTACAAGCTAAGAAACATGGAATTATTTCCAGTTGGCTAAAACGCTTTTCTGTGAGTTTGAAACTCTTTTGCTACCTAGTGATTCAGCTTTGAGATACTTGAAACAGGACAGAAGCAGAGTGTGCTCTTGTGATCTGAAGTGCTTTTCTGCGTTTTCAAAGTTCTAGCATTAACCATTTAAGAATTAAACTGCAGGCGTTTTCAGGCATTTTTGCCTAATCAGGGTACACATCCAATAGGCTCTAAAAAAAAAACACGTGATGGTGGGATGACCAAACTTGGGGAGCCTAGAGGGGCACATGAGAGAATCATTTTGTCAGAGTTTCATTGAAATACACAAAGAAACCTAGTCCCCACAAGCTAAGAAACATGGAATTATTTCCAGTTGGCTAAAATGCTTTTCTCTGAGTTTGAAACTCTTTTGCTACCTACTGATTCAGCTTTGAGATACTTGAACCAGGACAGGAGAACAGTGTGCTCTTGTGATCTGAAGTGCTTTTTCTGCATTTTCAATGTTTAGCATTAACCATTGATGAATTAAACTACAGGCGTTTTCAGTGAAATTCGCCTAATCAGGGTAAACATCCAATAGGCTCTAAACAAAAAAAACCCGTGATGGTGGATTGACTAAATTTAGGGAACCATGAGGGGCACAAGAGAGAATCATTTTGTCAGAGTTTCATTGAGATACAGAAAGAAACCTAGAACCCACAAGCTAAAAATCATGGAATTATTTCCAGTTGGCTAAAACGCTTTTCTGTGTGTTTGAAACTCTTTTGCTATCTAGTGATTCAGCTTTGAGATACTTGAACCAGGACAAAAGCACAGTGTGCTTTTGTGATCTGAAGTGCTTTTCTGCATTTTCAAAATTCTAGCATTAACCATTTAAGAATTAAACTACAGGCGTTTTCAGGCATTTTCGCCTAATCAGGGTACACATCCAATAGGCTCTAAACAAAAAAACACGTGATGGTGGGATGACCAAACTTGGGAGCCTTGAGGGGCACATGAGAGAATCATTTTGTCAGAGTTTCATTGAAATACACAAAGAAACCTAGTACCCACAAGCTAAGAAACATGGAATTATTTCCAGTTGGCTAAAATGCTTTTATGTGAGTTTGAAACTCTTTTGCTACCTAGTGATTCAGCTTTGAGATACTTTAACCAGGACAAAAGCACAGTGTGCTTTTGTGATCTGATGTGCTTTTCTGCGTTTTCAAAGTTCTAGCATTAACCATTTAAGAATTAAACTGCAGGCGTTTTCAGTCATTTTCGCCTAATCAGGGTAAACATCCAATAGGCTCTAAACAAAAAAAACGTGATGGTGGGATGACCAAACTTGGGGAGCCTTGAGGGGCACATGAGAGAATCATTTTGTCAGAGTTTCATTGAAATACACAAAGAAACCTAGTACCCACAAGCTAAGAAACATGGAATTATTTCCAGTTGGCTAAAACGCTTTTCTCTGAGTTTGAAATTCTTTTGCTACCTAGTGATTCAGCTTTGAGATACTTGAACCAGGACAGACGCACAATGTGCTCTTGTGATCTGAAGTGCTTTTCTGCATTTTCAACGTTCTAGCATTAACCATTGAGGAATTAAACTACAGGCGTTTTCAGTGAAATTTGCCTAATCAGGGTAAACATCCAATAGGCTCTAAACAAAAAACACGTGATGGTGGATTGACCTAATTTGGGGAGCCATGAGGGGCATAAGAGAAAATCATTTTTTCAGAGTTTCATTGAAATACACAAAGAAACCAGGACCCACAAGCTAAGAAACCTGGAATTATTTCCAGTTGGCTAAAACGCTTTTCTGTGAGTTTGAAACTCTTTTGCTACCTAGTGATTCAGCTTTGAGATACTTGAACCAGGACAGAAGCACAGTGTGCTCTTGTGAACTAAAGTGTTGTTCTGCATTTTTAAAGTTCTAGAATTAACCATTTAAGAATTAAATTCACAGGCGTTTTCAGGCATTTTCGCCTAATCAGGGTAAAACTCCAATAGACTGTAAACAAAACACCCTTGATGGTGGGATGACCAAACTTGGGGAGCCTTGAGGGGCACATGAGAGAATCATTTCTTCAGAGTTTCATTGAAATACACAAAGAAACCTAGTGCCCAGAAGATAAGAAACATGGAATTATTTCCAGTTCGCTAACACGCTTTTCTGTGAGTTTGAAACTATTTTGTTACCTAGTGATTCAGCTTTGAGATACTTGAACCAGGAAAGAAGCACAGTGTGCTCTTGTGATCTGACGCGCTTTTCTGCATTTTCAAATTCTAGCATTAACCATTGAGGAATTTAACTAACAGGCGTTTTCAGTGAAATTCGCCTAATCAGGGTAAACATCCAATAGGCTCTAAACAAAAAAACCGTGATAGTAGATTGACCAAATTTGGGGAGCCATGAGGGGAAAAAGAGAGAATCATTTTGTCAGAGTTTCATTGAAATACACAAAGAAACCTAGTACCCACAAGCTAAAAAACATGGAATTATTTCCAGTTGGCTAAAACGCTTTTCTGTGAGTTTGAAACTCTTTTGCTATCTAGTGATTCAGCTTTGAGATACTTGAACCAGGATAGAAGCACAGTGTGCTTTTGTGAACTAAAGTGTTGTTCTGCGTTTTTAAAGTTCTAGAATTATCCATTTAAGAATTAAACTCACAGGCGTTTTCAGGCATTTTCGCCTAATCAGGGTAAACCTCCAATAGACTGTAAAAAAAAACACCCTTGATGGTGGGATGACCAAACGTGGGGAGCCTTGAGGGGCACATGAGAGAATCATTTTTTCAGAGTTTCATTAAAATACACAAAGAAACCTAGTATCCACAAGCTAAGAAACATTGAATTATTTCCAGTTGGCTAAAATGCTTTTATGTGAGTTTGAAACTCTTTTGCTACCTAGTGATTCAGCTTTGAGATACTTGAACCAGGACAAAAGCACAGTGTGCTTTTGTGATCTGAAGTGCTTTTCTGCATTTTTGAAGTTCTAGCATTAACCATTTAAGAATTAAACTACAGGCGTTTTCAGGCATTTTCGCCTTATCAGGGTAAAGATCCAATAGACTGTAAACAAAACACCCTTGATGGTGGGATGACCAAACTTGGGGAGCCTTGAGGGGTACATGAGAGAATCATTTTTTCAGAGTTTCATTGAAATTCACAAAGAAACCTAGTACCCACAAGCTAAGAAACATGGAATTATTTCCAGTTGGCTAAAACTCTTTTCTGTGAGTTTGAAACTCTTTTGCTACCTAGTGATTCAGCTTTGAGATACTTGAACCAGGAGAGAAGCACAGTGTGCTGCTGTGAACTAAAGTGTTGTTCTGCATTTCTAAAGTTCTAGCATTAATCATTTAAGATTTAAACTCACAGGCTTTTTCAGGCATTTTGGCCTAATCAGGGTAAACATCCAATAGACTGTAAACAAAACACCCTTGATGGTGGGATGACCAAACTTGGGGAGCCTTGATGGGCACATGAGAGAATCATTTTTTCAGAGTTTCATTAAAATACACAAAGAAACCTAGTGCCAGAAGATAAGAAACATGGAATTATTTCCAGATCGCTAAAACGCTTTTCTGTGAGTTTGAAACTATTTTGTTACCTAGTGATTCAGCTTTGAGATACTTGAACCAGGAAAGAAGCACAGTGTGCTCTTGTGATCTGAAGTGCTTTTCTGCATTTTCAAAGTTCTAGTATTAACCATTGAGGAATTAAACTAACAGGCGTTTTCAGTGAAATTCGCCTAATCAGGGTAAACATCCAATAGGCTCTAAACAAAAAAACCCGTGATGGTGGATTGACCAAATTTGGGGAGCCATGATTGGAAAAAGAGAGAATCATTTTGTCAGAGTTTCATTGAAATACACAAAGAAACCTAGTTCCCACAAGCTAAGAATCATGGAAGTATTTCCAGTTGGCTAAAACGCTTTTCTGTGAGTTTGAAACTCTTTTGTTACCTAGTGATTCAGCTTTGAGATACTTGAACCAGGACAGGAGAACTGTGTGCTCTTGTGATCTGAAGTGCTTTTCTGCATTTTCAATGTTCTAGCATTAACCATTGATGAATTAAACTACAGGCGTTTTCAGTGAAATTCGCCTAATCAGGGTAAATATCCAATAGGCTCTAAACAAAAAACCCGAGATGGTGGATTGACTAAATTTGGGGACCCATGAGGGGCACAAGGGAGAATCATTTTGTCAGAGTTTCATTGAGATACAGAAAGAAACCTAGTAACAACAAGCTAAGAAATCTGGAATTATTTCCAGTTGGCTAAATCGCTTTTCTGTGAGTTTCAAACTCTTTTGCTACCTAGTGATTCAGCTTTGAGATACTTGAACCAGGACAGGAGCACAGTGTGCTCTTGTGATCTGAAGTGCTTTTCTGCATTTTCAAAGTTCTAGCTTTAACCATTGAGGAATTAAACTACAGGCCTTTTCAGTGAAATTCGCCTAATCAGGGTAAACATCCAATAGGCTCTAAACAAAAAACCCGTGATTGTGGATTGACCAAATTTGGGGAGCCATGAGGGACACAAGAGGGAATCATTTTGTCAGAGTTTCATTGAAATAAACAAAGAAACCTAGTACCCAGAAGCTAAGAAACATGGAATTATTTCCAGTTGGCTAAAATGCTTTTATGTGAGTTTGAAACTCTTTTGCTACCTAGTGATTCTGCTTTGAGATACTTGAACCAGGACAAAAGCACAGTGTGCTTTTTTGATCTGAAGTGCTTTTCTGCGTTTTCAAAGTTCTAGCATTAACCATTTAAGAATTAAACTACAGGCGTTTTCAGGCATTTTCGCCTAATCAGGGTAAACATCCAATAGGCTCTAAACAAAAAACACGTGATGGTGGGATGACCAAACTTGGGGAGCCTTGAGGGGCACATGAGAGAATCATTTTGTCAGAGTTTCATTGAAATACACAAAGAAACCTAGTACCCACAAGCTAAGAAACATGGAATTATTACCAGTTGGCTAAAACGCTTTTCTCTGAGTTTGAAACTCTTTTGCTACCTAGTGATTCAGCTTTGAGATACTTGAACCAGGGACAGAAGCACAGTGTGCTGCTGTGAACTAAAGTGTTGTTCTGCGTTTTTAAAGTTCTAGCATTTATCATTTAAGAATTAAACTCACAGGCTTTTTCAGGCATTTTGGCCTAATCAGGGTAAACATCCAATAGACTGTAAACAAAACACCCTTGATGGTGGGATGACCAAACTTGGGGAGCCTTGAGGGGCACATGAGAGAATCATTTTTTCAGAGTTTCATTAAAATACACAAAGAAACCTAGTGCCAGAAGATAAGAAACATGGAATTATTTCCAGATCGCTAAAACGCTTTTCTGTTAGTTTGAAACTATTTTGTTACCTAGTGATTCAGCTTTGAGATACTTGAACCAGGAAAGAAGCACAGTGTGCTCTTGTGATCTGAAGTGCTTTTCTGCATTTTCAAAGTTCTAGCATTAACCATTGAGGAATTAAACTAACAGGCGTTTTCAGTGAAATTCGCCTAATCAGGGTAAACATCCAATAGGTTCTAAACAAAAAAAACCCGTGATGGTGGATTGACCAAATTTGGGGAGCCATGATTGGAAAAAGAGAGAATCATTTTGTCAGAGTTTCATTGAAATACACAAAGAAACCTAGTTCCCACAAGCTAAGAATCATGGAAGTATTTCCAGTTGGCTAAAACGCTTTTCTGTGAGTTTGAAACTCTTTTGTTACCTAGTGATTCAGCTTTGAGATACTTGAACCAGGACAGGAGAACTGTGTGCTCTTGTGATCTGAAGTGCTTTTCTGCATTTTCAATGTTCTAGCATTAACCATTGATGAATTAAACTACAGGCGTTTTCAGTGAAATTCGCCTAATCAGGGTAAATATCCAATAGGCTCTAAACAAAAAACCCGAGATGGTGGATTGACTAAATTTGGGGACCCATGAGGGGCACATGAGAGAATCATTTTGTCAGAGTTTCATTGAGATACAGAAAGAAACCTAGTAACCACAAGCTAAGAAATCTGGAATTATTTCCAGTTGGCTAAATCGCTTTTCTGTGAGTTTCAAACTCTTTTGCTACCTAGTGATTCAGCTTTGAGATACTTGAACCAGTACAGGAGCACAGTGTGCTCTTGTGATCTGAAGTGCTTTTCTGCATTTTCAAAGTTCTAGCTTTAACCATTGAGGAATTAAACTACAGGCCTTTTCAGTGAAATTCGCCTAATCAGGGTAAACATCCAATAGGCTCTAAACAAAAAACCCGTGATTGTGGATTGACCAAATTTGGGGAGCCATGAGGGACACAAGAGGGAATCATTTTGTCAGAGTTTCATTGAAATAAACAAAGAAACCTAGTACCCAGAAGCTAAGAAACATGGAATTATTTCCAGTTGGCTAAAATGCTTTTATGTGAGTTTGAAACTCTTTTGCTACCTAGTGATTCTGCTTTGAGATACTTGAACCAGGACAAAAGCACAGTGTGAATTTTTGATCTGAAGTGCTTTTCTGCGTTTTCAAAGTTCTAGCATTAACCATTTAAGAATTAAACTACAGGCGTTTTCAGGCATTTTCGCCTAATCAGGGTAAACATCCAATAGGCTCTAAACAAAAAACACGTGATGGTGGGATGACCAAACTTGGGGAGCCTTGAGGGGCACATGAGAGAATCATTTTGTCAGAGTTTCATTGAAATACACAAAGAAACCTAGTACCCACAAGCTAAGAAACATGGAATTATTACCAGTTGGCTAAAACGCTTTTCTCTGAGTTTGAAACTCTTTTGCTACCTAGTGATTCAGCTTTGAGATACTTGAACCAGGACAGAAGCACAGTGTGCTGCTGTGAACTAAAGTGTTGTTCTGCATTTTTAAAGTTCTAGCATTTATCATTTAAGAATTAAACTCACAGGCTTTTTCAGGCATTTTGGCCTAATCAGGGTAAACATCCAATAGACTGTAAACAAAACACCCTTGATGGTGGGATGACCAAACTTGGGGAGCCTTGAGGGGCACATGAGAGAATCATTTTTTCAGAGTTTCATTAAAATACACAAAAAAACCTAGTGCCAGAAGATAAGAAACATGGAATTATTTCCAGATCGCTAAAACGCTTTTCTGTGAGTTTGAAACTATTTTGTTACCTAGTGATTCAGCTTTGAGATACTTGAACCAGGAAAGAAGCACAGTGTGCTCTTGTGATCTGAAGTGCTTTTCTGCATTTTCAAAGTTCTAGCATTAACCATTGAGGAATTAAACTAACAGGCGTTTTCAGTGAAATTCGCCTAATCAGGGTAAACATCCAATAGGCTCTAAACAAAAAACCCGTGATGGTGGATTGACCAAATTTGGGGAGCCATGACTGGAAAAAGAGAGAATCATTTTGTCAGAGTTTCATTGAAATACACAAAGAAACCTAGTACCCACAAGCTAAGAATCATGGAAGTATTTCCAGTTGGCTAAAACGCTTTTCTGTGAGTTTGAAACTCTTTTGTTACCTAGTGATTCAGCTTTGAGATACTCGAACCAGGACAGGAGAACTGTGTGCTCTTGTGATCTGAAGTGCTTTTCTGCATTTTCAATGTTCTAGCATTAACCATTGAGGAATTAAACTAACAGGCGTTTTCAGTGAAATTCGCCTAATCAGGGTAAACATCCAATAGGCTCTAAACAAAAAACCCGAGATGGTGGATTGACTAAATTTGGGGACCCATGAGGGGCACAAGAGAGAATCATTTTGTCAAAGTTTCATTGAGATACAGAAAGAAACCTAGTACCCACAAGGTAAGAAATCTGGAATTATTTCCAGTTGGCTAAATCGCTTTTCTGTGAGTTTGAAACTCTTTTGCTACCTAGTGATTCAGCTTTGAGATACTTGAACCAGGACAGGAGCACAGTGTGCTCTTGTGATCTGAAGTGCTTTTCTGCATTTTCAAAGTTCTAGCTTTAACCATTGAGGAATTAAACTACAGGCCTTTTCAGTGAAATTCGCCTAATCAGGGTAAACATCCAATAGGCTCTAAACAAAAAACCCGTGATTGTGGATTGACCAAATTTGGGGAGCCATGAGGGACACAAGAGGGAATCATTTTGTCAGAGTTTCATTGAAATAAACAAAGAAACCTAGTACCCAGAAGCTAAGAACCGTGGAATTATTTCCATTTGGCTAAATCGCTTTTCTGTGAGTTTGAAAATCTTTTGCTACCTAGTGATTCATCTTTGAGATACTTGAACCAGGACAGAAGCACTGTGTGCTTTTGTGATCTGAAGTGCTTTTCTGCGTTTTCAAAGTTCTAGCATTAACCATTTAAGAATTAAACTGCAGGCGTTTTCAGGCATTTTCGCCTAATCAGGGTAAACATCCAATAGGCTCTAAACAAAAAACACGTGATGGTGGGATGACCAAACTTGGAGAGCCTTGAGAGGCACATGAGAGAATCATTTTTTCAGAATTTCATTGAAATACACAAAGAAACCTAGAACCCACAAGCTAAGAAACATGGATTTATTTCCAGTTGGCTAAAACGCTTTTCTGTGAGTTTGAAACTCTTTTGCTACCTAGTGATTCAGCTTTCAGATACTTGAACCAGGACAGAAGCACAGTGTGCTGCTGTGAACTAAAGTGTTGTTCTGCGTTTTTAAAGTAATAGCATTAACCATTTAAGAATTAAACTCACATGCGTTTTCAGGCATTTTCGCCTAATCAGGGTAAACATCCAATAGACTGTAAGCAAAACACCCTTGATGGTGGGATGACCAAACTTGGGGAGCCTTGAGGGGTACATGAGAGAATCATTTTTTCAGAGTTTCATTGAAATATACAAAGAAGCCTAGTACCCACAAGCTAAGAAACATGGAATTATTTCCAGTTGGCTAAAACTCTTTTCTGTGAGTTTGAAACTCTTTTGCTACCTAGTGATTCAGCTTTGAGATACTTGACCCAGGAGAGAAGCACAGTGTGCTGCTGTGAACTAAAGTGTTGTTCTGCATTTTTAAAGTTCTAGCATTTATCATTTAAGAATTAAACTCACAGGCTTTTTCAGGCATTTTCGCCTAATCAGGGTAAACATCCAATAGACTGTAAACAAAACACCCTTGATGGTGGGATGACCAAACTTGGGGAGCCTTGAGGGGCACATGAGAGAATCATTTTGTCAGAGTTTCATTGAAATACACAAAGAAACCTAGTACCTACAAGCTAAGAAACATGGAATTATTTCCAGTTGGCTAAAATGCTTTTCTGTGAGTTTGAAACTCTTTTGCTACCTAGTGATTCAGCTTTGAGATACTTGAAACAGGACAGAAGCAGAGTGTGCTCTTGTGATCTGAAGTGCTTTTCTGCATTTTCAACGTTCTAGCATTAACGATTGAGGAATTAAACTACAGGCGTTTTCAGTGAAATTTGCCTAATCAGGGTAAACATTCAATAGGCTCTAAACAAAAAACACATGATGGTGGATTGACCTAATTTGGGGATCCATGAGGGGCACAAGAGAGAATCATTATTTCAGAGTTTCATTGAAATACACAAAGAAACCTAGGACCCACAAGCTAAGAAACATGGAATTATTTCCAGTTGGCTAAAACGCTTTTATGTGAGTTTGAATCTCTTTTGCTATCTAGTGATTCAGCTTTCAGATACTTGAACCAGGACAGAAGCACAGTATGCTGCTGTGAACTAAAGTGTTGTTCTGTGTTTTTAAAGTAATAGCATTAACCATTTAAGAATTAAACTCACAGGCGTTTTCAGGCATTTTCGCCTAATCAGGGTAAACATCCAATAGACTGTAAACAAAACACCCTAGATGGTGGGATGACCAAACTTGGGGAGCCTTGAGGGGTACATAAGAGAATCATTTTTTCAGAGTTTCATTGAAATTCACAAAGAAACCTAGTACCCACAAGCTAAGAAACATGGAATTATTTCCAGTTGGCTAAAACTCTTTTCTGTGAGTTTGAAACTCTTTTGCTACCTAGTGATTCAGCTTTGAGATACTTGAACCAGGAGAGAAGCACAGTGTGCTGCTGTGAACTAAAGTGTTGTTCTGCATTTTTAAAGTTCTAGCATTAATCATTTAAGATTTAAACTCACAGGCTTTTTCAGGCATTTTCGTCTAATCAGGGTAAATATCCAATAGACTGTAAACAAAACACCCTTGATGGTGGGATGACCAACCTTGGTGAGCCTTGAGGGGCACATGAGAGAATCATTTTGTCAGAGTTTCATTGAAATACACAAAGAAACCTAGTACCTACAAGCTAAGAAACATGGAATTATTTCCAGTTGGCTAAAACGCTTTTCTGTGAGTTTGAAACTCTTTTGCTACCTAGTGATTCAGCTTTGAGATACTTGAACCAGGACAGAAGCACAGTGTGTGCTTGTGATCTGAAGTGCTTTTCTGCATTTTCAACGTTCTAGCATTAACCATTGAGGAATTAAACTACAGGCGTTTTCAGTGAAATTTGCCTAATCAGGGTAAACATTCAATAGGCTCTAAACAAAAAACACGTGATGGTGGATTGACCTAATTTGGGGATCCATGAGGGGCACAAGGGAGAATCATTTTTTCAGAGTTTCATTGAAATACACAAAGAAACTTAGGACCCACAAGCTAAGAAACATGGAATTATTTCCAGTTGGCTAAAACGCTTTTCTGTGAGTTTGAAACTCTTTTGCTACCTAGTGATTCAGCTTTCAGATACTTGAACCAGGAGAGAAGCACAGTGTGCTCTTGCGAACTAAAGTGTTGTTCTGCGTTTTTAAAGTAATAGCATTAACCATTTAAGAATTAAACTCACATGCGTTTTCAGGCATTTTCGCCTAATCAGGGTAAACATCCAATAGACTGTAAGCAAAACACCCTTGATGGTGGGATGACCAAACTTGGGGAGCCTTGAGGGGTACATGAGAGAATCATTTTTTCAGAGTTTCATTGAAATACACAAAGAAGCCTAGTACCCACAAGCTAAGAAACATGGAATTATTTCCAGTTGGCTAAAACTCTTTTCTGTGAGTTTTTGAAACTCTTTTGCTACCTAGTGATTCAGCTTTGAGATACTTGACCCAGGAGAGAAGCACAGTGTGCTGCTGTGAACTAAAGTGTTGTTCTGAGTTTTTAAAGTTCTAGCATTTATCATTTAATAATTAAACTCACAGGCTTTTTCAGGCATTTTCGCCTAATCAGGGTAAACATCCAATAGACTGTAAACAAAACACCCTTGATGGTGGGATGACCAAACCTGGGGAGCCTTGAGGGGCACATGAGAGAATCATTTCTTCAGAGTTTCATTGAAATACACAAAGAAACCTAGTGCCCAGAAGATAAGAAACATGGAATTATTTCCAGTTGGCTAAAATGCTTTTATGTGAGTTTGAAACTCTTTTGATACCTAGTGATTCAGCTTTGAGATACTTGAACCATGAAAGAAGCACAGTGTGCTCTTGTTATCTGAAGTGCTTTTCTGCATTTTCAAAGTTCTAGCATTAACCATTGAGGAATTAAACTACAGGCCTTTTCAGTGAAATTCGCCTAATCAGGGTAAACATCCAATAGGCTCTAAACAAAAAAAACTGTGATGGTGGATTGACCAAATTTGGGGAGCCATGAGGGGAAAAAGAGAGAATCATTTTGTCAGAGTTTTATTGAAATACACAAAGAAACATAGTACCCACAAGCTAAGAAACATGGAAGTATTTCCAGTTGGCTAAAACGCTTTTCTGTGAGTTTGAAACTCTTTTGCTACCTAGTGATTCAGCTTTGAGATACTTGAACCAGGACAGAAGCACAGTGTGCTCTTGTGAACTAAAGTGTTGTTCTGCATTTTTTAAAGTTCTACCATTAACCATTTAAGAATTAAACTCACAGGCGTTTTCAGGCATTTTCGCCTAATCAGGGTAAACATCCAATAGACTGTAAACAAAAAACCCGTGATGGTGGGATGACCAAACATGGGGAGCCTTGAGAGGCACATGAGAGAATCATTTTTTCAGAGTTTCATTGAAATACACAAAGAACCTAGTTCCCAGAAGCTAAGAAATCTGGAATTATTTCCAGTTGGCTAAATCGCTTTTCTGTGAGTTTGAAACTCTTTTGCTACCTAGTGATTCAGCTTTGAGATACTTGAACCAGGACAGGAGCACAGTGTGCTCTTGTGATCTGAAGTGCTTTTCTGCATTTTCAAAGTTCTAGCATTAACCATTGAGGAATTAAACTACAGGCATTTTCAGTGAAATTCGCCTAATCAGGGTAAACATCCAATAGGCTCTAAACAAAAAAACCCGTGATTGTGGATTGACCAAATTTGGGGAGCCATGAGGGACACAAGAGGGAATCATTTTGTCAGAGTTTCATTGAAGTAAACAAAGAAACCTAGTACCCAGAAGCTAAGAACCATGGAATTATTTCCATTTGGCTAAATCGCTTTTCTGTGAGTTTGAAAATCTTTTGCTACCTAGTGATTCATCTTTGAGATACTTGAACCAGGACAGAAGCACTGTGTGCTTTTGTGATCTGAAGTGCTTTTCTGCGTTTTCAAAGTTCTAGCATTAACCATTTAAGAATTAAACTGCAGGCGTTTTCAGGCATTTTCGCCTAATCAGGGTAAACATCCAATAGGCTCTAAACAAAAAACACGTGATGGTGGGATGACCAAACTTGGAGAGCCTTGAGAGGCACATGAGAGAATCATTTTTTTCAGAATTTCATTGAAATACACAAAGAAACCTAGTACCCACAAGCTAAGAAACATGGAATTATTTCCAGTTGGCTAAAACGCTTTTCTGTGAGTTTGAAACTCTTTTGCTACCTAGTGATTCAGCTTTCAGATACTTGAACCAGGACAGAAGCACAGTGTGCTCTTGCGAACTAAAGTGTTGTTCTGCGTTTTTAAAGTAATAGCATTAACCATTTAAGAATTAAACTCACATGCGTTTTCAGGCATTTTCGCCTAATCAGGGTAAACATCCAATAGACTGTAAGCAAAACACCCTTGATGGTGGGATGACCAAACTTGGGGAGCCTTGAGGGGTACATGAGAGAATCATTTTTTCAGAGTTTCATTGAAATACACAAAGAAGCCTAGTACCCACAAGCTAAGAAACATGGAATTATTTCCAGTTGGCTAAAACTCTTTTCTGTGAGTTTGAAACTCTTTTGCTACCTAGTGATTCAGCTTTGAGATACTTGACCCAGGAGAGAAGCACAGTGTGCTGCTGTGAACTAAAGTGTTGTTCTGAGTTTTTAAAGTTCTAGCATTTATCATTTAAGAATTAAACTCACAGGCTTTTTCAGGCATTTTCGCCTAATCAGGGTAAACATCCAATAGACTGTAAACAAAACACCCTTGATGGTGGGATGACCAAACCTGGGGAGCCTTGAGGGGCACATGAGAGAATCATTTCTTCAGAGTTTCATTGAAATACACAAAGAAACCTAGTGCCCAGAAGATAAGAAACATGGAATTATTTCCAGTTGGCTAAAATGCTTTTATGTGAGTTTGAAACTCTTTTGATACCTAGTGATTCAGCTTTGAGATACTTGAACCATGAAAGAAGCACAGTGTGCTCTTGTTATCTGAAGTGCTTTTCTGCATTTTCAAAGTTCTAGCATTAACCATTGAGGAATTAAACTACAGGCCTTTTCAGTGAAATTCGCCTAATCAGGGTAAACATCCAATAGGCTCTAAACAAAACACCTTTGATGGTGGGATGACCAAACGAGGGGAGCCTTGAGGGGCACATGAGAGAATCATTTTTTCAGAGGTTCATTGAAATACACAAAGAAACCTAGTACCCACAGCTAAGAAACATCAATTATTTCCAGTTGGCTAAAATGCT
>JAKELJ010000514.1:0-24467 GCA_025594165.1 Tamias sibiricus
CCCACGTCGCCCCCTTTCAGCTCCGAAGCAGCCAGATCAAGACACGATGCCCCACTTCCTAAGAAAAATACAAAAAGGGGGGGACTGTTGGACAAGATTCAGGCTGGCAGGCCATACCCCCAGGCACCTTCCTGAAGGGCCCATTTCGCACGAGAATTCACCTCTGGCGGCTCCGAGTCCCCACCTTCCTGATCTTGGGAATACTTGCCTTTCGCGGGAATTCAACCCAGGGCAGGCTCTCCCTTTCTGAGCCAATCCGGACCATAACAAGTTCAAGCCCCACCCCTCTGTACTTAAGCCCCGGCTTTTCTAGAACTCTCTCTCTTTTCGCTGTCATTTTCTCACCAGCTTTCCTCCCTTCCCCATTCCCCTTTCTCTCCCTTTCCCCCCTTTTCTCCTCTTCCTTAATAAACCACCTCCTTTTTCTACAAGGCGGGCTCCTGTGTGGTTCTTGCCCTTCAATGCTAAAATTTTATTTCTGAAGTCCCAATTATTACCTGATTTACATGATGCAATCTTATATTAGTTTTTTGACCACTGACAATGGAATAATTAGAGGGCCTCACAAATTTTTTTGAATTCAAGGTGTGGTCTCTGCACTATTATTTGGAGTGCAATATGAGTCTCTTTCTTAATGAAGGTCCATATGTTCAAGTCAATAAACCCTTTCTTTGCATCTTGGTTCAACAAAATAATCATTAGATTTCTAAACACTTCAGTTTCAAACGTCATTTAGAGTTCATATGAGTGCTGTTGATTTTGTTCTGTGTGAAGCAATTGGGTCATTTAGACCTTAAGACCTCTCAACAAGCAGAACTGTCTTTATTATGGTTTGGATATGAGAGTCAATGCTGGTTGGTGAAGTGATTAGATTATTGAGAACTGTAATCTAATTGTTTCATTCTAGTTTGGATGGAATGACGGGGTGGTAACTGTAGGCAGGCAGGTCATGACTGGAGTAGGTGGTCACTGGGGACATGCCCTAGAAGAGTCCATTTTCCCGGTGGCCTCTTCCTCCCCTTCTCTGCTTCCTAGCCACCAGGGTTTTTTTTTATTATTTATTTTATATTTTTTACTAAACACTTTCCTCCACGATGTTCTAACTCATCTAGGGCCCCAATGAAGTGGAGTTGGACAGCCATGAACATAACTTTCAAAACCATGAACCAAAATAAACTTTTTCTTTTTCTAAGTTTTTCTTATCATTATTTTGGTGATAGTGATCAAAAACCTAAACTAATACAGGTTTTAGACATCCAAAGGAGAAAAATGGAGTGAATTATTAGGTGTAATTGTGAGAGGAATGACCCCAGGTGCTCCTCCTTGATTCTGAAAAGCCATATTCTTCTGTAAAGGAAAAACAGCACAATATAGTACGAACTAGCCTCTGATACTGCATCCTGTGCAATAGAATTTTTGTCCTTATCAGCCTAAGCCGCTTTCAAAACACATGCTCTAAGTCATTTGCAGGTTATTCCAGAGAATTCACTGCTTGTGGGTAATAAAGCATACATAAGAATAATTGATTCAATAGGAGTAGAGCCCATTACTGAATTTAATTCATTTAGCATGAAATGAATTCCTTATCAGATACCAATGTCTTAAAGAATGCCATGGACGATAAACTATTACATTTCTTTCAGTCCATCAGTGTTGGTACCCAGCAGTATTACAGGAACAAGAACAAAACAAACTCATTCAACAATACTTGTCCTATTACAACTGAGGCCAAAACTCTTGCTCTGTCTTTGACAGGAATGGTGATGCAATAACTTGCTACCCCCTGGTGACATGTTGAGTTCCCTATGAAATGATACCATCCTCTGGGGTTCAGGTTTCCCTTCATTGTGGCAGGTTTAAGTACTCAGAACACCTGTAGCCCAAGTAAACATCCATGTTCTAGACAGCCAACTTAATTTATTTTTAAACAGTTGAACTTTCATTTCACAATTTATTATACATGATTTAACTAGTTTGCTAACTACCCAACATTTTTTCCCATTTTATTTCTATGTTGCTCAAAATGTTTCATGATAGAACTACGAAAAACTTCTGTGGTTTTAATAACAAACATCTGTCAAAATACAAAGTCATTTAAAGGAAAAAGGGAAGAAAATGATAAGGAGGGTGAGATATAGGAGGCAGAGAAATAGAAGTTAAATTTTATTGCAGTCAAACTTTATGCCCTGCTGTGCTCTTTAATTAATCCTATTAACTTTATCTCAATTATTTTTCAAAATAATTACACTAATCAGACATTATTATAATCTCTCATATAAGAAAATAGAAAACTGTGACACAAAAAGAGATTAAATGGTATGTCTAAAATTATATAGGTAATATGTAGTAATTAATTAAAGCTAGTTATGGATATATGGACTTCTGTATTCATAGCCGATTTATTTTAGTTATGCCATAGTAAATCACATAAGGGATTGCGTTATAAATCATCTAGTCATTGATCTCTTGAAGTTCCATAAAGTTCATAAATCACAAACATCATTTTTATATCTAATATACTCAAATTTTCCCATTAATAATATCTCTCTTAATAGGATATTTTCCATACTATAATTTACCTAACTTCATTTTTTTCAACGAACCCATTGTTAAGAGTGGTATTTTGAGATTTAGTTTTTAAATGAGAATTTTTTCTAGAAATAAACTGGTATACTAATATGTAGCAATGTTTTGATACATGAGCTTAATGTTTCTAAAGCTTTAATCTCAAATTGTAAATGTTGTATTTAAAAAAATAATATTTGCATAATAGTTTTGAGTTATGCATGGTATTGTAACAAATACAAAAAAAAAAAAATCAGAAAAGGATCATTTTAAGGCCTTATTTTGCTGGTGGGAAACAAACATAAGCTCCCGAAATTTTTAGTATTGGGGGGTCTAAAAAAGCTTTGAATTTTGACACTTCATCAACCTTAAGTCTAATCCAAAGATGTGTGTACTCAGGAGGAAGCTGAACATGACTGGGAAAATTCTGAGAACTAATGCTTTCTCACAAATTGTTTCACTAAAATGTTCTCTCCCAACTTAAGAAGCAAGAACCATGCTACCCATTCAATGTGTAAATTCATTGGGGTAAAAATCACGAATTGCTATGAATCCAAGTGATCACACAGAGAGTGGATATTCCTGCATCTTTTTTACTGAAGTTCTTTCAAAATAGACACTGAAAACAATTAGAATAAAAGAAAAACATCTCACATGTATTATATTTTGGACACAATTTATATTCTGAAAAATTTCTTAAATCCACCCCTTCCTTCTCTTGTGCTTGTCCTCTCATTTAGTCAGGAGTAGTACTTTCTGTGGCACTAATATGAGTATGTAACTGATACGTTACATTAGAAATTTTACATATGTGTCTGCTAAACTAGACAAAAAATTTCTGAAGGCAAGAAGAATGCTACATTTGATTAACACAAATATTGCATGAATCCATACTTATCAAATGCACATCTATATAAAATCAAATTTTCCTGTTCATTACAAACACTAGAATACTTCATTTTATTGCATTGTGCTTTATAGTGCTTCACAAGTATTGCATGTTTTTGGAAATTAAAGTTTTTGTGACAATCCTGCATCCTGCAACCCTTATTGGAGTCATTTTTCAACAGCATGGACTCATTTCATGTCTCTGTGTCACATTGCGGTGATTTTCTCAACATTTTAATTACTTGCTGTATTTTTTATGCACATCTGTGGTCAGTGATTTTTTATTTACCCTTATGTTAATCTGGGTACCACAACTGGCAACCAATGTAACATGACAAACTTAAATCCATGAATGTGTATATGCTGACTGCTCTACTGATCTACTGATCTTTTTTCCTTCTCTGTCCCTTTTTTTCAGGCCTTCCTATTTACAGCATAATTGAAAACTGGCCCTATTAATAATTTCTAACGATGATCTTCAAGTGTTTCAAGTAGAAGAAAGTGTTACATTTTTTCTGTGTTAAAGCAAAAACAAGACATGATGAAACCTAGTGAGAAAGTCATAATAAGCAAGAAGTTACTCCTCTTTGTGCAAAAAATATCCAGGCAAGCTTTGAATGCAAGGAAAAGTTCTTGAAGAAAATAAAAAGTGCTACTCCAGTGAATGCACAAAATGACAAGAAAGTGAAACAGCCTCCTTGCTGAATTGGAGAAAATGCTAGGCAGTTTTGAAGGTCAAACCAGCCACAGTATTTTCTTAATAGAAAATTTAATCCAGGCAGGGTCCAACTCTTGTCAATTCTATGATGATTGTGAGAAGTGAGGCTGCTTGCTATAGAACAAAAGTTTAAATCTAGAAGAGTTTGGTTGGAAACAATCATCTCACACCAAGTGTAATTTGTCACTTCCACAGCAGAGAGGTTGAAGCCACGGCATGACTTGAGAACTTCAAAGGACAAGCTCCTCTTGTTGGGTGGACTCATGCAACTGGCAACTTCAAGTTTTAGCCAATT
The DNA here is from genome assembly GCA_025594165.1 of Tamias sibiricus. Classification (NCBI taxonomy): domain Eukaryota; kingdom Metazoa; phylum Chordata; class Mammalia; order Rodentia; family Sciuridae; genus Tamias; species Tamias sibiricus. The sequence goes on from JAKELJ010000514.1 coordinate 4,467, forward strand.
ACTCAAATTTTTGTAGTAAGTCTTTTTATACTAAATTTAGTCTGTCAGTGCTTCATAAATGGGAAAAACAAAGATTGAATGGCTGCACATATGATTAAATTATATTTTTACTGAATATTGGTATGCCTACCATTGAAACCTACTGCACAAAAAATAAGATTCTTTCAAAATGTTACTTCTCATTGATGAGTTTATCTGGTCAGGCAAGACCTTTTATGGAAACGTACAAGAGATTTAACATTTGCTCTCATGAAAGTTCACAAAACATCCATTTTGCAGCTTATGAATCACAGAGTAATTTCCTCTTTCAAGTCTTTTGCTATTTAAGAAATATATTTGAAAGGATATAGGGCCATATATGGATCTGGCAAAGAAAAATGAAAAGCCTTACCTGGAAAGGATAACAATTTTAGATATGATTAGAAACATTAGAGATTCTTGGAAGAAGGTCAAATACCAACACTAATGCAAATTTCAAAATTGATTCCAACATTCATGAATGACTTTGAAGGTTTCAAGACCTTAGTGGATGAAGTAACTGTGGTGTTGTGGAATCAATAACAGAATTAGAATTAAAAGTAGATGTTAGGACTTATGTCTGCAAGGGGAAGGACTTTGGCTGCTTACCCCACGCCCTTTGGAGACCAGGGCTAAGCAAAGGGGGTGGATGGCTATGACGTAGCGTGAGAGTCTGAACCGCCCTGCTGGTTGATTGGTTTAGTTTCTAGGCCTATATAAGTTCAGTAGCTGGTCAATAAATTTGAGTTTTTTGGCTTCTTGCTTTCTACAAAACTCCCTGGGTGTGGCGTGGTATCCTTCCATCAGGTGGGGGAGGCACTCAGCTATTTTTGTCCGCTATGCCTATCTTCGCCAGGTAAGTTACATTCTTTTTGCAGGCAGACCTCGCCCCATTAATAACTCAACAGTCCCGGCAGGTTGGCGCCCAACGTGTGGGGCACACACACAAAATTATCGGTAGGCTTAACACGGTTAGAGACACAAGCGTCTCTCTGGCAAAAATATCCTCTATTATGGGGCAAGCATTAATATTTAGGAAATCTCAGACCCAGCACTTGAAGCATGGCGATGTATTTTAAGAAAGCAAGGTCTCCAAATTATCTGACACTCAAGCTGAGAAAATTTGGAGTTCATTAATGCGCGGCGGCTCCCTGGCTCCCCAAAGTCTGATTTTAATTCTTAGAAAAACGTGGCACGAAGCGGAACAAATTTAAGAGAGAGAGAACATGAATAAAGGGAAGTCCCGCCTCTGGGAGTTTATCCAGCTTTATCCGCCCTAAAAACATGCTCTCTCATGCAAACAGCAAAAGAATCTGCAGAGGCCACAGATCAGGCACCTCAAATCATTCGAATTGAGGTAACGGAGCAGGCCCTATGGGAAAATAAAATATCTAATCTTATTCCCAGTCCGGAAAATTAAACAGCCCCCTCCCGGTCCCGCGGATTTAGAGAAGCCTAACCACTCCCTAGAATTAGAGAAATCCCGCTCCAGGGAATTAGGAAAAACTAACAATAAAGAAATTACAGCCCCTCCCTTAGAGAGCTTTAATAACAAATTCCCTGAGGACAAAGGCCAGTGGCCACATGGCTCACCACCCTATGAGCGGATCCGCCATTTTATGAGCCTGCCCCTGCCGGCCTTCTGCCCCACCGCTCTACGAAGAGGCGTCAATTTCACAGCAGCTGCTAGCGCCCTCTGCTGGGCTTTCACTGGTAATGGCATTTCCAGTTAATTAAAACCCGGGAGGAGACAGACCTCAGATTTGGTACCCCTGGGAGACTCAAGAGTAAAAGAATTAAAAAAAAGCTGTGGCGGAAGATGGGCCAAACTCGCCATGGACAGAATGTATTTTTACAAAGTCTCGCCCATCACGCCTGCACGAGTAAAGATTGGAAGGATCTAAAACCAAAGCTGTGCTCACGGGAAACCTTTATTTATTAAATGGTGTGCATATTTTCTGATGAATGCCATATGCAGGCTGAGAGGAACCAAGCTGCAAATCCTCCCATACCAATAACCTTTGGAATGCTGTCAGGAACTAGTGACCAATATGCCACAGGCATTCAACAAGCAGCAATACCAGCCCCTTATTGAGAGCAGTGCGAGCTTTAGGGGTGGCAGCATGAAAAAAGCTAGAGGAAGACCCTACAGAGCCTCCTATAGCTGGAATCACTCAAAAAGCTAATGAGGATCTGGCCACATTTTATTGAGAGAGTGGAAAAAAAGCCTTCAAAGGAAACTTCCACCTGGTATGATGAGGGACCAAATTGCAAAAATGGTTAGTTTGGGAAGGGATGACCACAGATCACAAGCTGGAGGCCTGTGCCAGGTATAAAGGATAGATCTATGGGGAGACAGATTATTGCCACCAAAGATGTGGGTTCAACAACTCACCAGTCTCAAATATTGACCACTGCCCTTAAAGCCCATACTGAGGTATTAGCAACAGTTTTAAATGGAAAAGGAGCCTATTTTAAGTGTGGACGACAAGAAGCCATTTTAAAAAAGACTGCCCCAATGGCCCTAGTCCGGCCTCCAGAATGCTCTCCCCTGGCCAGACTCAAAGTCCAGCTGGCCCCTAGAACACTTTGTCTTAGGTGTACTGAAAAACTAAACCATTTGAGGCAATTGTCCAAGAACATTAGCCCTAGGACACATTAGATCTTCTCTTAGCCCATGAACAGTCCCTGTTTTTTTGTTATACAAAAGGCCCACAGGAAATGGAGGATGTTTTTACAAGACCTCCGAAAAATTAATGATAGAAGTTCATTGTTGGCACGCCTCTGCATGGCCTCCCCTGGATCCCTTCTATCTCAAGAGATTTAACCTTAATTGTTATTGATATTAAAGATTGTTATTTTTCAATACCTCTTCAATCCAGATGATTATGAAAAGTTTTGCATTCTCTATCCACCTCAGTCAACTTTCAGAAACCAGATGAGCGATATGAATGGACAGTTCTTCCTCAAGGTATGGCTAACAGCCCAGCCTTTTGTCAATATTATGTTTCATGTCTTCTGTCACAATTAATGAAAAAAATCGCAGCTCACTCCAATATGTATATATGGATGACATCATCCTGGGAGCTGCTGATGTCCAACAACTGAGTTCAGCTTATCTGACCCTTTGAGAGCTCTTAGAAACAGGAGGGTTACACATATCCAATGAACAAGGTACAAACTATTCCCTCCCTTTAAAATATTGGGGACAAAACTTAGCCTAGACTCGGTTTGTTCCTCTCAAACCTCAACTAGTCCCATTCAAAAATCTTATTCCTTGGCAGAGTTACAGAAGCTATTAGGAGAGCTAAACTGGTTTAAGACCATGGCTTCATCTCTCTACTGAGGATTTATTACCTCTCTTTGAGTTGCTACGGGAAAATCCCTCTCTGATATGATTATACTACAAGAAGGTCATCTGTCAATATTATAAAAAGTCCAAGATGCCCTCAATTCAGCCCTACTGTCTCGATACCAAACCAAAGCAAAACCTCTATAATCTGTGGATTTTCTCAGGTGCTAAGCTCCTTACAGCTGTTCTCAGCCAGATGTGTAACCCATTAGAGTGGATACACTCCTCTGTGGAGGAGCACCTCGAGTTTATTCCCAATTAGATCAATTAGCAGATCTTGTAATAAAAGGGAGAGATACATCATTGAGGCATTATGGAAAAGAGACCCAGATATTTTAACAATTCCATACCGAATTTGTCAGACTTTGAGTGATATGGAGAAACAACCCTAGAGTCGCCTATGCTTTAGAAGATTTCTAGGAAAAGTTGACTGTCCATTATGGTCAACCAAATGGACCTCTTCTTTTCCCAAACTGGAGTGGACTTCCCCCCATCCCCTTTTTTTCCATCAAGCCACTCCCCAAGGCAGTAAATATCTTCACAGATGGAGGAAAAGAAGGTCAGCAGTTGTAGTATTTCACCCATCCTCAGGCCAAAGGACACAATACTTTGAAGCAGTTACTGGTTCTGCTCAATTTTAAAGAATTATATGCTGTTACATTAGCTTTGACCCATGTCCAAGAGCCTATGAATCTTTTCTCAGATAGTTTATATGTAATTAACCTATTACCTACTCTAAATGTCTCATATATAAAAGATAGATAATAATCCCCCCCCCCCTATTAACCCCTCTGATGATTCAGGTTCGATCCCTATTAAAAGGGTGTAATGAACCTGTTTTCCTCCAACATCTAGGGGACATCAAGACTTATCTGGGCCCCTCTCTGAGGGAAATCAGGCCGCTGACCGTTTGGCCACCACAGGTAATATTAACAGTTACAGTCCCATATCAACAAGACCTTCAGTTGGCCCAAGTCTTCACAACCTTACATCACAAATTTCCTTTAGTTTCCTATAAAAGATTTAAAAAAGATTGTAATGACATGTAAGTCCTGTTGCCCTTCTTACAGGTCCCACCTCTCCAGTCCCCTGGGGTAAATCCCAGAGGCCTACGGCCCAACACTATCTGGCAGACTGATGTAACCCATTATGTGCCATTTGGAAAATTAAAATATATATTTATGTCCATAGATACTTATTCACATGCTTGTTGGGCCACGGCACACTCTGGAGAAAGGGCTAAACACGCTGAAAGTCACTTTTTACAACAATGCTTTGCTATTCTTGGATTGCCAAAAACAGGTTAAAAAAACCGATAATGGACCCTGTTTTTGTGAGCAAAATCATTACAAAAGTTCTTCCAAACTTGGCATATTAAGCATAACCACAGGGATCCCATATAACCCAAAAGGACAAGCCATCATAGAGAGACATAAATAAAACCCTAAAGGACCAATTAATAAAACAAAATGGGGGAAGCAATCCCCATGACCAGTTGAAAACAGCTATGCTTACTTTTATTAAATATTTTAAATTTTTCCAACAGCAGCCTCTGTCTGCGTTTCAAAGACACTGGTCTAACCCAAACGCCTTATATAAAAAAGTTGAGGTCCGATGGAAAGACCCATTAACTGGATTCTGGAGAGGTCCTGATCCATTAATAAGTGCTTGGCAGAGTTTTGGATGTGTCTTTCCCAATGGGAGAAACAAAACCCTATATGGGTGCCTACCAGAGATCTCAAAATACTGCCAATCCCCACCAAAATGACTACCCAGGAGCACAAGCTCTTGAGGAGTGATCCTTTCTTTTTTCCACAGAAATGAAAACATCGTGACAAATCTCCTGTCCTGCTGTGATTAAACTTCTCATCACATCCATTCCAAAATTCATCAAAAAACACTATCTTGGACTCCTTCTTTGTCAGTATCTCAACCCTCTGCGATGAAGAAGAGAGACTGTGCCATTCCTGTGACAATTATCTGACTTTGTGCTGGACGGCTTCCTTTCGGACTCTAAGAGAAGAGTCCCATTCCTGTGACAATTGCTCGACTTTATGCCAGAAGGCTTCCTTTAAGACTGCTAAATAGATGGACTTTTTCTCCCTTTGGTGAAATCCCTGATTGTCATTGTCTTTGTGTGCACTTTTAGCCCTATAGAACTAACCAGATTGATACAGCTAGGTGGTCTGCTGTCCACACTGAGCTATAGGCCTACAGGCTTGGCCACGGTCCTTAACAGGATGCAGAGTTTGCCATCCAGTCCAAGCTTTCCCAAAGGTGACTGTCCTGTCCCGTGTGCTCCCCCCTTGGCCACTTTGCTGGCCCTAGTATGTCCACCTAAAGTGCTAGAGTGATAGCCAATGATGGGTAAGATTTTTCCCAGAGAGGAGAAATCAACCTAGACAGGCACACTCTCGAATGAATGAGTTGGACACCCTACAAGATGGGACATCCCATTTTTAAAATATAAAATGGAAAGACCCCATTTAGAACCAAATTTAAAGGGGGAATTGTTGGGACTTATGTCTGCCAAGGGGAAGGACATTTGGCTGCTTACCATGCCCTTTGGAGGACTGGGCTAAGCAAAGGGGTGTGGCTATGACATAGCGTGAGAGTCTGAACCGCCCTAGCTGGTTGATTGGTTATTCTAGGCTATATAAGTTCAGTAGCTGGTCAATAAATTTGAGTTTTTGGCTTCTTTTTTGCTTTCTACAAAACTCCCTGGGGGTGTGGCGTGGTATCCGTCCATCAGGAGGGGGGGAGGCACTCAGCTATTTTTGTCCGCTAAGCCTATCTTCTTCGCCAGGTAAGTTACATTCTTTCTGCAGGCAGAAAGAAAACCCCTTTTAGGGGCCCAAAAAGGGGGGTAGCTTTAGACCTCGGCCCCATTAATAACTCAACATCCCAGCAAGTAGAGACTGAAATATGACTGAATTGCGTATAATTACATGATAAAACTAACAGATAAGAAGTTGCTTATTATGGATGAGGAAAGAAAGTGTTTTTCTTAAGGTAGCAGCCACCAACAAAGAGGCAAACCCTCCCAGTAAGCAAAAAAATGTTAAAACTCACTGAAAACTAAGATGTTCATTAGCATTTTCTAGCAATAAAAAAAGTTTTAAATTAAGCTTTGCATGTTTTTAAAACATAATGTTATCATACACACTTAGGTTAAAGTATAGTGTAAATGTGTAATATTAATATATACACTGGAATCTAAAAATTATCACACAACTCAGTTTATTACAATATGACTTTTTACTTTTGTGATGTGAATCTGAACCCATATCTCTGGGTGGGTGCTAGTAATTTTCTCAAAATATTTGTATTAATTGAAAAGAGAAAAAGCTATTAGATAAAACAAATATGTGTACAAATGTGCTATGTATATAATAAATGTTATACATCTACATGTATATATGAACATCATATAAAAACTTGAGAAAAAATCATACTTAAAATTTGACTGCATTCAGTTTTTTTTTGCACAATTATAGTTCTTTTTTTTTATCTATTTCTGCACTTGAGTTTTTATAATTAATATTCCAGGGTGGTAGCAGTGGTCTTCTTCTTCCTCTTTTTTGTTTTTATTTTGTCTGTGACTGTTTTCCATGCCCAGGATTGTCATCAATTAAATTTTGTTTCTTTATATATCTCTAACATGTAATATTTTAGAATAACCACACACACACACACAAAAATGGTCTTCTAACACAATCTTCTTATCTACCTTAGTAGGCAAACCATTTTAGTTCCACAGAGTATTCTAGAAGGTCTTTTTAAATCAAAATGGCATATATTTAAAGAAATGACTCATTTGATGTAATGCTATCAATTGTCCCCCATTCCATTCCCAAAGTGAATGAACAGATGTAAGTAGCAGTTCAAGCAAATACTTGAATTCCAGTGTTATCTCAGGTGACTGCACAGGAGTATAATTTACTGTAAATTGGTCCCCAGGCAGAGTGAGATTTGTATTTGGTGCTTTTGCAGAAAGTGGATATTGTAAGAGTCAAACTAGATGGTCCTCACTACAGCCTGTACATCTGCTGCTCTCTAGTAATGTATTTTAAAAACAACTTGCTGAACAAATTAGTAGTCCATAGAATTTTCCTTTCTTGATGGTTACAATTCATGTATCTAAAGGTACTTCAGCAATTTCTTTTTTAGTGATATATCAGAAAAGCAGTGTTACATTGATATGTCACACAAAGTGATTTTTTTTCATTTGATCATCAGAGACTGAGTCATATTTAATGCTTCTGGTTCCAACTGGTAAAGAATTTTAAGTCATCCACTTGCTCTTTTTTTTGGTTTAATTGCTCTCTCTTAGGATTTTGTTTTTAGTGTGAAACCTAGAAAATTTTAAAAATCAATTTATGTTGATTTTTCTTATTTTAAATGACATGACTGAGATACTACGCACTCATAATCTGATAAAATAAATGCATATCATTATCTAATAAATAAAAAATTTTGAAAGTACACAAACTGACCAATGCTGCTATATTTTTAGATTCTACCTAAAATCATAGAATAAGCTTTAGGCTTCAATACAAATAACAACAAGAACAATGAATTCAACTTTGTTTTGTGGCTTTTTGGAAATGTATTTTAGATGCAGAACTTTAGATAATATGAAGATATCCAAGAACAAGAGAAACAAGCTCAGTAATTCATTTTTTACAAATGTATTATAAGAAAACAGGCTCAGATGATATTTAGTATGCTCTATAAAGTCTAGCACTCCTGAATTTGAAATAACTGATTTTAAAATATAACCTAATACACTGAGCTTTTAAATAAATTAATAATTGCCACATCTTCTACATTAAAAACTGAACATGATAAAAATGTTTGAAAATAGTTTCTTCTTTCAAGTTGTTTTGCCCTTCTAAATAAATAGTTAACCATCTTACAGAATGTTATACAAACTCTTTTCTGTCTGTCATTAAACTTCAGAAACAATACCTAATTTCAAACTAGTGCTTGCATATGAATAACATATTGAAATATGTGACTTTAAACTACTTTTTAGCATGCCTTTACCCAATGAAGCTCCTCAAGGATAACTACAGGTGTACAGGACATGCATACTTCTATTAGAAAAGATAATTAAAAAGAAGACCAGTTCATGAGAATGAAGGATGACATGTTTTAGGAAACTTGGTAAGTAAATGGTGTATCATGTTTCTAGAAAAATCCAGGGAAACAAAGGAAGAAAAGATAATAAGAGGAGTTCAGGGGAGGCCAACACCACCCTGTACTTGCATGATACCTTTCTAGCACTAGAAAGCTAGAATTCCAATCTGATCTTGTGGTTGAACATAGCATCCACACTTGTCTAAGAGAAAAACAACTCTCTCTGTCTCTCTCACACCACACACACACCTCTGTGTTTTCTGATGCCTGCATACACTAAGTATAATAATTCAGGAAACAAGCCAGGCGTGGTGGTGCACGCCTGTAATCCCAGCACTTGGAGGCTGAGGCAGGAGGATCATGAGTTCAAAGCCAGCCTCAGAAATGGTGAGGCACTTAGCAACTCAGTGAGACCCTGTCTCTAATAAAATACAAAAAAGGGTTGGGGATGTGGCCCAGTGGTCCAGTGCCCCTGAGTTCAATCCCTTGGTACCAAAATAATAATAATAATAATTAATTATTATTTATTCAGGAAACAGGAGCACATTAACATTTTAATACTCAAATTTGAATCAATCAACAGTCAATTTATGTCCTTTAATACATAGAATCAGGATCTATCATAGAAATTTTAAAATGTTAAAGAAGAAATTTATCTTAGATAAATAATATCTTAGTTTTCCTAATTTCTCTTTCAGTGGATTTATCACTGGTATATAGGAATGCATTTGATTTATTGTTGTTGATTTTATATCCTGCTACTTTACTGAATTCATTTATTAGTTCTAGAAGTTTTCTGGTGGAAATTTTGGGATCTTCTAGATATAAAATCATGTCATCAGCAAATAGTGATAGTTTAGTGATAGTTTGAGTTCTTTTCTTATTTGTATCCCTTTAATTTCTTTCTTTTGTCTAATTGCTCTGGCTAGAGTTTCAAGGATAGTGTTGAATAGAAGTGGTGAAAGAGGACATCCTTGTCTTGTTCCAGTTTTTATCAGGAATGCTTTCAATTTTTTCTCCATTTAGAATGCTGTTAGACTTGGGCTTAGCATATATAGCTTTTACAATGTTGAGGTATGTTTCCTACTATCCCTAGTTTTTCTAGCGTTTTGAACATGAAGAAGATGTGCTGTATTTTGTCAAATGTTTTTTCTGCATCTATTGAGATGATCATATGATTCTTGTTTTTAAGTCTATTAATATGATGAATTATGTTTATTGATTTCCATATGTTGAACCAACCCTGTATCCCTGGGATGAATCCCACTTGATCGTGGTGCACCATGTTTTTGTATGTGATTTGCTAGAAATTTTTTTGAGAATATTTGCATCTATGTTCATCAGGGATATTGGTGTGAACTTTTTCTTTACTTAATGTGTCTTTATCTGATTTTGGTATTAGGGTGATATTAGCCTCATACAATAAGTTTGGAAGGGTTCCCCCCGTTTCTATTTCATGGAATACTTTGAGGACTATTGGTGTTAATTCTTCTTTGAAAGTCTTGTAGAACTTGTTGAGAGTCAATCTGGTCATCTGGGCTTTCCTTGGTTGGTAGGTTTTTGATGGAATTTTCTATTTCATTATTTGAAATTGATCTATTTGGATAGGTCATATGTCTCTAGAAATTTGTTGATGTCTTGAATATTTTTCTATTTTAATTAGAGCATAAATTTTTCAAAATAGTTTCTAATTATCTCATGTATTTCAGACGTGTCCATTGTAATATTTCCTTCTTCATCCTGTATTTTATTGATTTGAGTTTTCTCTATTTTTTCTTCATTAGCATGGCCAGGGTTTGTCTATTTAATTTATTTTTTCAAAGAACTAACTTTTTGTTTTGTTAATTTTTTCAGTTGTTTCTTTTGTTTTTGATTTCATTGATTTCAGCTCTGATTTTAATTATTTCCTTCTTCTACTGCTTTTGGAGTTGATTTGTTCTTATTTTTATGGGCTTAGAGATGCAGTATTAGGTCATTTTATTTGCTGACTTTTTTACTTTTTTTAATAAATGCACTCAAAGCAATAAACTTTCCTCTTAGTACTGCCTTCATAGTGTCCCAGAGATTTTGATATGTTGCATCAGTTTTCTCATTTACCTCTAAGAATTTTTAATTTAATCCTTTATTTATTCTACTATCCATTCATCATTCAATTGTGTATTAATTTAGACTCCATTTGTTACACATAGCTTTTATCTTTTATTTTATCTTTGATTTCTAATTTCATTCCATTGTAGTCTGATTGATTGCAGGTATCTCTGCATCTCTCTCTCTCTCTCTCTCTCTCTCTTTATTTTTATTAAGAGTTGTTTTTGTGGCATAAGATATGGTCTCTTTTAGAGAAGAAAGCCATGTGTTGCTGAGAAGAGAGTATATTTGCTCATTGATGGATGGAATATTTATATGTGTCTATTAAATCTAAATTAATATTGATTGTAATTATTTAGTTCTATGATTTCCTTATTAGTTTTTTGTTTTGGAAGAACTGTTCAGTAGTTAGTGAAAGAGGTAGTGTTAAAGCCATCCCAGTATTATTGTATTGTGATCTGTTTGACTCTTGACATTGAGAAGGGATTGTTTGATGTACATAGATGCTCCATTGTTTGGGGCATAAATATTTATAATTGTAATGTCCTACATATATATACTTCCCTTAAAAAGTATGAAATGTCCTTCTTTGTCTCTTCACTGATTAACTTTGGTTGGAAGTCTATATCATACTGAAAAGAATGGAAACCCCTGCTTGTTTATGCAATCCATATGAGTGATAAGTTTTTTCCTATCCTTTCACCTTCAGCCTGTAGATATCTTTTGCCCATGAGGTGAGTCTCTTGAAGACAGGATATTGTTGGTCTCTCGCTTTTTAATCCATTCTGCCAATCTAATGTCTTTTGATTGATTACTTTTAGGCTGTTAGCATTCAAGGTTATTATTGAGATATGATTTGTATTCTCTGTCATTTTGATATATTTCTGGGTTTTGATTTGTCTTACTTTCTCATTTGGTTGAATGTCCCCTTTAGTGTAGATCCTCTGTTTGCTGGTTTTCACACTTTTTTTTTTTTTTTTTTTTTTTTTTTTTCACTTCATCCTCATATTCTGTTCTGAATGCTCTGTAAATGTAGGCTTTCATAATTTTTTTTCTTTTTTTTCGATTGAATTACTATGATTATAGACTTTTTAAAATATTTATTTTTTATTCTAATTTTGTTATACAATGACAGCAAAATGCATTACATTTCATATTATACTTATAGAGCACTGTTTTATATATATTTGGTTTGTAGTATACAGCTTTCTAGTTGTGAATACTTTAATTTTTTTTATCATGGAATATTTAAATTTCATCTTCAAATCTGAAACTTAATTTTGCTGATATAAAATTTTTGGTTGGCATCCATTTTCTTTCAGAGCTTGAAATATATTATTCCAGGACCTCCTAGCTTTGAGGATCTGGGTTGAGAAAATCAGTTGAGATCTGAACTGGTTTCTCCCTATATGTAATTTGATTTTTTTTTCTCTCAAAGCCTTTAAGATTTTATCTTTATTCTGTGTGTTTGTCATTCTCATTATAGGCCCAAATGAGGGAACCATGTTGGCCTGGTGGATCTGAGTTCCTTAACAAGACTCTTAAAGTACAAGAAGCAAAATGAAGAATCAATAAATGGGATGGATTCAAATTAAAAAGCTTCTTCTCAGCAAATGATAAAATTAAGAATGTGATAGGAGAGAGCCTACAGATTGGGAGAAAATCTTTACCACATGCACCTCTGATAAAAACATTAATCTGTAGGATATATAAAGACACTCAAAAAACTTAACACCCAAAAAAAAAAAAAATAACCCAATCAATAAAATGGGCTAAGGGAACTGAACAGACACTTCACAGAAGAAGAAATACAATTGATCAACAAATATATGAAAAGGTGTTCAACCAGCTCTAGCAATTAGAGAAATGCAAATCCAAAACTAATCTAAGAATTTCATCTCACTCCTGTCAGAATGGCAAATCATCAAGAATACAGGCAACATAAATGTTGGCGAGGATGTGGGTGAACATAGTAAATTCATACATTGCTGATGCGGACTGCAAATTGGTGCAACCAGTATGGAAAGCAGTATGGAGTTTCCTCAGAAAACTGGGAGTGGAACTACCATTTGACCCAGCTATCCCACTCCTTGGTTTATACCCAAAGGACTTAAAATCAGCATACTATAGTGACACAGCCACGACACTGTTTATAGCAGCTCAATACACAATAGCTAGACTATGGAAGCATCCTAGGTGTCCGCAATAGATAAATGGATAAAGAAAATGTGGTATATATAACTCAATGGATTATTATTCAGCTTCACAAAGAAGAGTGAAATTATTCCATTTTACAGTAAATGGTTGAAGTTGGAGAATAATCATGCTAAGTGAAATAAGCCAATCCCAGAAAACCAAAGGCTGAATGTTTTTTTCTAATATTGTGGAAGCTAATTCACAATAAAGTGTGGGGGGATGGAGGTCACTAGGGAAAAAAAAAACATTACCTTAGATTAGATAGAGGGAAGTGAGAGGGAAGGAGGGTATGTGGGAATGGGAAAGATAGTGGAATAAAACAGACCTTATTATTGTATGTATATATGTGACTACATGACCAATATGATTCTACACACACGTACACTTAGAAAAATGAGAGATTATATCCCATCTATGTATGATATATATTACAGTGCATAAATGCATTCTACTGTCATGTATAACTAATTAAGACATATAAAAATAAATAAAAAATATCATTTGATGTTTTGCATGAAACAAGCCAGAGCAACATAGATTACTATTAACATAGTTTTACAATAAAATATATTTTTGTAATGGTATACATTACTTCTTATAACTATACATTATGATGTATGCAAATAAATTATTGTCAAATCCTAGTCACTAAACTTATGAAAAAATATAAAATAATTATTTTAAAATAAAAAAATAACGTTAACAACATGAATATGTATAATGTCATCAAAAGACAATAGAGAGAATAAAATAAGTGGAGAAGTGGACGGGAAGGGTAAGGATGTCACATCATTCTTACCCTAAAATTAGCATTTAATTTTATGACTACAATTTATGAAATGTGATTCAAAGATATAAAGTTTTATTACAGTCTACCACAATATTTCTTGAAAAAGTTTAATCTTATAATAAGGCTACTGACAACAAATATTATGAAAAAAGAAAAGAAGTTTAAGGAAATAAGTTTCATCATTAATAGAAATTAGTAAGCATATTACTGAAATATTACTGAAGTACCTGTCAGAAAGAATATAAGCATGAGAAGTTAAAGGAAAGCTGAATCTGAAGAATGGGAATAGAGATGAGGAAGTAAAAAGAGATCTCTGCATTTATCACAAGATCTTCTGAAAATATAAAAGAGTTGTTACATATGTGTATATGTATAAAATGTAAACATGTATAAAACTTTAATATAAACTAAATTCAACTAAAAGAAATATTTAAATGCATAATAGCACTGTTTCAAAAACCAAAACAATCTACCAAAGAGAATATACCTATATTAATTATATGTGTACAAATTAAGAAATAGATAAGTTAATTTATGTGTGTATGTATGTATGTACATATATTATCATATAGATATAAAGGCTTTATTTGAAATGCTAGAAACAATACAAAAAGAATCTTATTCTCTGCCTTAAAGAACCTCTGTAACCACATAATGCTACTTTTCAATATTTGATTATCAGGAAAAAAGAAACAAAACAGTAGGCAAAGGCTGGGCTGTGCTCAGTGGTAGACCACTTCCCTAGCTGTGTGAGGCTTCTGGGGTCGATTCTCAGCACCACATATAAAATAAATAAATAAATAAATAAATGAAAATAAATAAAGGTCCGTCAACAACTAATAAAAATTAAAAAAAAATAGGCAATAAAAAATCAGGGAAATAATTGATACATTTTAGAAAGTAACATACTTTGATGGAGTCATCAGTAAATGTTGCAATTATTATACCCATTCTATAAGCAGGCAATTATAATGTTATACTCTTTTGAAAAAATCCCTAGGAAAAATGAAATGATCCACATTATTTATAAAGTCAGCATAAAACAAAAAAAAGTGAAAATTCAGTACTTTTGTTTGACATCAACACAATCAATTGAAGGAAAAAACATTCAATTTTAACTTGAAAGAATGCAGTACCTAGACAGAGGCACATAATTTTATATCAGAAGTAAAGATGATTAATTAATAATTCACTATTTTAATATTTAAGTGGTGATAATATGTTATAATATTTAATTGTTGAAAGAAAACAAAAAAATCTTAATATCGACATTTTCATATTATTAATAAGAATTCCAAAAACATTGCAAAAAATATTTAACATGAATATATAAACATTTTCCAAAATAGAAAGATAGGAAATTATGTAAATAAAATTAAAAAACTAAGAAGTATAAGTGTGGGTAGAAAAAATATTTGACTTGTAAAATGCATGAAATATTAACATCCAGTTTAAAATGGTCCTAGATATTAAAAATGAACACTAGAAAAATAACTGGAAATAATTCACAGAAGAGAAAATGTAGTTATTTCACCAATCCATGAAAATATTCTTTACATTGATTTTAAAGAAAACAGAGAGTGAGGCAGGAAGGAACAAGACCCAGTGGGAAGATGTTTTTAGCCAAGCTTGCCTCTATAAAGACAAATCATTTACTATAACCATGGAATCCCATACTTACTTGTGAAACTGTTTACCATACACTTTCTTAATAGGAGAAATAAGAACATGGGATTTCTCTGGTACTAACTTCTTATCTTCCATTGTTCAGTTTCCACCTTGGGGCAATTCCCACACACTTATAAGTTGTGAAGGAGTGGGTATATAGCAGAGCATGAGGTTGACTACATATTCATTTTGACAAAGACATCTGTGCCAAGGAGTAACTTTCTGTTTGGGAGACATGAAGGACTTAAGATATTACTACTTTGGAAACCTAGACCCACATTAGTGGTAAATTGTGTTTGATCTGGCTGTGCAGAGATCATGAACTAGCACCATGGCCAATGAGGTCAAATGATAAGAACACAGATGAATTATCATTGGGCATATTTTAGGAAATCCAGATTAGAAGAAAAAATGAAAAGTAAGCCAATAAATGTAATGAGAAAATAAACATCCCACCAATGTAAAATTATAATAATTGTAATGATAAAATAATAGACATTTGTGTGGTAATTACTTTATGCCACACAGTACTCAAAGTGCTTTATGTTCAATTCTTGGTGTAAGAGTTCTGTAAGTAGGTAGAATTGTTACCCCTATTTTTATAGATGAGGCTAGTATATATGGCTACTAAGCTATAAAGATGTTAATGAAGTTTAAATCTAGTAGGAACTAGAAGTAAAATATTAACCTAGATGTCTGGCTTCAATTTCATGGCACTTATTTACTGTTATTTACAGACAAAATTATCATATTCATCTTATACTTGTAAATGCATAGACACTTTCTGGAAGGGGTAAACAAAACATTTTTAATAGTATCTCAATTTTATGATGTATCTGGGGGTAATTGGGATATCACACAGAGTAACTGGGTATTGCTGAAACTCTTTTACTTTTAATCTTAAAATATTTTTAACATCTTAAACATTTTTCAAAGTTCATGAACTGAAATCAATGTAATTCCCCTCAGACACAATTGGATCATTTTCATGTACGGTTGCCTGCCCCTGACAAACAAAAATTTTCATCATTGACATCCATTCTTTACCATGCAACTTTCACATCTCCCTCCTTATTTATATTGTAGATGTCTCAGAAGAGTATCTGTTTTTTTAATTGCTCCATATAAACTATCTTTCTATCCCCTATAATTATCTGACATTTTCCTTGTGTTTCTAGTATTCAACCAAACCTAATCCTCTCAAATGTCACCAATTAATACCAAAGCCTCCATCCCAACATTTATATTCCTAGTGTACTCTAGACATTAATATTCATGGATATGTGTGTGTGTATATATATATACATATATGTGTGTGTATATATACACACACACACACACATATATGTATATAATTAAAATTTTATGGATTAATATAGGATTTCACACAATTAAACTCTCAAATATATTACTAATAATGTCATTTTATAAACATCAAACTCAGCAGAATAAAAATATATCTAATTAGAAGATTTTTGTCATACATGAGTTACAATAAATTGGTTTTCAATTTGTTCAAGGAATTAAATTTATGCTACTATTATGTAAAGTCACTCTGTGTATGTGAGCCAAATTTCTCTGTTTCACATTTCCCATTTTATTTTTTATTTTTTTTGCAAACCTTGAATATCCAGCTTTGTGTATAAATTGTTGAATTAAGCAACAAGGGGAATAATAAAACACTTCCATGTCTTGTGTTGCTCTTAGAATAATAAATAAAATCCTCGAACATTGTCTAATTAAATTACTTTAGGGTTTTGGTCATCTTTTCTAATATTATCTTACACCAATTCTCTGTTTAATTTTTGAGCACTAGACCAACTGCCTTTCCAGTTTTTCAAAATACTAACTTTTTCCTGCCAAGGGATTTGTCACAGTGGATCCTTCATCATTTGCCCACCACCCCTGAGCACTTTCTACTCATCTTTCAGAATTCAGTTTTTTAAATTTAATGTAGGAATGTCTACTCTGACTTTCCCAAATCAGTCATGCCCTGTCTTACATATTAGTATGATTCATTTATTTATTAATTAACCAATATTGATATATACTTTTTATCTAAAGTTTAAGACATTAATTTATTTATTTTTAGATTTTTGTCTCTTTCTGTTTCAGGATTCAATCACAAATACCACATTAAATCAACTATGTTCCTTGGGGTCTTCTTGCTTGTGACAATTTTTCTAAGATTACTCTCATTTTAATGACCTTTTCACTTTGAGGTATATAGGTAAAGTACTTGTAGGATGTCTCTGAAGTTGAGATTTTGCCCGATTGTTTATATTTCTCATCATTTAGATGGAGGTTGTGGATTTTTTTTAAAAAAAGAAAGATCAAAAGGTAAAGTACCATTCTCAGCATAGCATTTCAAGAATCCAAGCTATAAACATGACTTATCAAGGGTCCATCTTGTCCTTGATCATCCGTCCACAAGATTGTCATGTTTTCTTCAGTATAATTTTCATTTCCCTAAAAAACCCCGCAAATATGAGCTGGAAATTATTGATTCAC
This sequence comes from Tamias sibiricus, assembly GCA_025594165.1. Taxonomy (NCBI): domain Eukaryota; kingdom Metazoa; phylum Chordata; class Mammalia; order Rodentia; family Sciuridae; genus Tamias; species Tamias sibiricus. The sequence goes on from JAKELJ010000514.1 coordinate 22,232, forward strand.
TTTCTTTATGGTAGAACTCTCAAAGGTAAATTATTTGAGTTTTACTGCAAGGGACACAGTGTGTTTTCTCCTTCAGTTATTCGCTTACTATTCGACAATATACTTATATTATTATGAATTCATAACTAATTTTTTTATTCTTTAGGGCTATGATTCAGTACTATATGAATCTTTTTGCTAAAATTATTCCAACATTGACCACGGAAAACCTTCTTAATTCACTCCTGTGTGCCTTAAATCCGTCTTCTGGCTATATTTTATTTTGTTGATTGTGGACTACTTCATTATTTCTAGCCTGTAAGATCTTCCAAACTCATATTTTATATTCCTGCTATAGCCTTAGGAATGTAATGCATTTCTCAAAAAACTCCGTTCCTTTCATAGGAAAATTATATTGGAAGTTAAGGATCTGGTAGCTAGTGTGTCCATGTCTTTTTCCCATATTAGTAATTTGTGTCTTCTCCCCTCTTATTCATTGTTACCTTTTGCCTAGAAGTTTTTTTTATCTAATAATATTTTTCAGAACTAATTTTTGTGCAATTACATTATTTTCTGTCATCACTTAATATTCATTTTTTACTTCTAATTTTTTTTTCTGCTTCCTTTGGCTTAAACTGAGCTTTTTTCCTAGTTTAGTAAGGTAGATGGTTGATTGTGGAATTAAGGTTTTATTTTCTAATATGCATTAATTTTACACATTTCAAAAATGCTTATGATCTACTGTACCCCACAGATTCCGCATATTTCTTACTCAGTTCATTCATTTAATTAAAATATATTTAAAATACCTGAGCAACTTCATTGCCCTGTGTTTAATTTAGAATTGTGGTTTTATGTTTTGTAAATATTATAGTTTTTTTCTAACAATCTTTTTGTTTATTAACATACACTTTAACTTGATTTGTAGCAAGAAAAATCTTGATTTTTCACAAGTATCTTTTTAAAAATATAGTAATGTATACTTTTATGATTCTGAATTTAATCTATTTATGGTGACAGTCACATGTGAACTGGGGAATAATGTATAATTGTCTGTTTCCAAGAGTATTCTAATGAATGTGGATAAATACATTGAAAACACGAGTCCAAGTAAAGTAAATCTTCAAAGATTATTTGTGCAATCTTGAGTTCTGTAAATATCAATTGCTAAAGATTGTTGAAGAAGTTTTCAGGTGTCACATAGTCCAATATAATAATAGCTGCACATTTCCTTTTTGTTAATAAATTTACTTATGAATCATTTAATTTTGTCTAGATAATATCCAAAATATTTACCAATCTGTATACACAATCCAAAAAAAAAACCAAATTTATAAAATATCTCCTATGTTTCAAAGGTGTTTTATTCAAATATTAGACTTATGCAATAACATTGCAGTTCATTTTTGGACATTATCATAACATGCATGGAAATATAATTTTGCTCTATTATTAAGTCTTCAGTACTTCCTCTTATTAATCTTCCCCTCCTCTGTCCCTGTTCCCTTTCTCACTACTCTAACTGGTTCATCTTTCTATTTGATTTTATATTTTAATTTCGTGCTTTATACAAAACAAAAGAGTTGAAGTTTCACTGGGAGAAATACACATGTACACCATAGGATAATTTAGTCAAGATTTCATTCTTTCATTTTCTCATCTTATCCCATCCCATTCTATCTACCCGTCAAGCCACTTCCTTTTCCATCACTGATCTCTCTTTTATGTTCAGGGGTTTCTGTCCCCTGTTTTTAAACCCCCTTATTTTTCTCTAGCTATCTTTCATATGAGAGAAACATTCATCCTTGACTTCTGAATCTGACTCTATTTCACTAATAATGTGTTTCAGTTTCATCCATTAACCAGCAAATGCCATAAATTTATCCTGTTTTAAGTTTGAGCAAAACTCCATTGTATATATGTACCACATTTTCCTTATTCATGTCACCTGTTGATGGCCACCTCAGCTGAGTTCCTAACTTGGGACTATTATAAATTGTGTTGCTTTAATCTTTTTATGTAGGCTGTGTCATATAGTATACTGATTTGGGATTTTGCATAAATACCAGGAGTAGGATAACTAGGCGTCATGTGTAGTTTATTCCAGTTCTTTAAAGTATCTTTTTTTTTTTTTTTTCATTTTAGCTTTCTAGAGTGATTGTACTAATTACCAGTCCCAACCAATAATGTATGTGTGTACACTTTTATCTTCATATCTCTTGCCAGCATTTATTATCATTGCTTTCTTCTAATAGTT
>JAKELJ010000515.1:0-24397 GCA_025594165.1 Tamias sibiricus
GTCTATTGGATGTTTAAACCCTGATTAGGCGAAAATGCCTGAAAACGCCTGTGAGTTTAATTCTTAAATGGTTAATGCCTAGAACTTTAAAATGAGACAACACTTGAAGTTCACCAAGAGCACACTGTCGTCTCATCCTGTTCAAGTTCTCAAAGCGAATCACTAGGTAGCAAAAGAGTTTCAAACGCAAAGAAAAAGCGTTTTAGCCAACTGGAAATAATTCATGGTTCTTAGCCTTGTGGGTACAAGGTTCGATGTGTATTTCAATGAAACTCTGACAAAATGATTCTCCTCCTTGTGCCCCACATGGCTCCCCAAAATTTGGTCAATCCACCATCACGGGTAGTTTGTTTAGGAGCCTATTGGATGTTTACCCTGATTAGGCCTAATTTCACTGAAAACTCTGTAGTTTAATTCCTCTATGGTTATTGCAAGAATTTGAAAATGCAAGAAAAGCACGTCAGATCACAGAGCACACGGTGCTCTCCCTGTCCTGGTTCAAGTATCACAAAGCTGAATCCCTAGGTAGCAAAAGAGTTTCAAACTCACTGAAAGCGATTTAGTCAACTGAAATAAATTCCCATGTTTCTTAGCTTCTGGTACTAGGTTTCTTTGTGTATTTCAATGAAACTCTGACAAAATGATTATGTCTGTGCCCTCATGGCTTCCCAAATTTGGTCCATCCCACGCCATCACAGTTTTTTTGTTTAGAGCCTATTGATGTTTACCCTGATTAGCAAATTTCTCTGAAAACGCCTGTTAGTTTTACTCCTCAATGGGGTTAATGCAGAACCTTTGAAAATGCAGAAAAGCACTTCAGATCACAAGAGCACACTGTCTTCTTTCCTGGTTACAAGTATCTCAAAAGCTTGATCACTATAACAAAAGAGTTTCCAATCTCACAGAAAAGCGTTTTGGAGAACTGGAAATAATTCCATGTTTCTTACTCTGGCACATAGTTCTTTGTGTATTTCAATGAAATCTCTGAATAAATGATTCTGCTCATGTGCCCATCAAGGCACCATGTTTGTCACCGACCATCAAGGGTCTTGTTTTGTTTACAGTCTGATTGGATGTTGTACCCTGATTATGGCCGACAATATGAATGAAAACGCACCCCTGTGAGTTTAATTCTTAAATGGTTTTATTCTAGAACTTTTTAAAAAAGCTGAACAACACTTTAGTTCACAATTGGCACAACTGTGTTTCATTTACTGGTTCATTGTATCTCAATAAGGCTGTAATCACTAGGTAGCTAAAGATGTTTCAAACTAACTGAAAAAGCTGTTTTATGCCTAACTGGAAATCTAAATTTCCAGTTTCTTTGCTTGTGGGTATAGGTTTCTTTATTTGTGTATTTTCAATGAAACACTGAAAAAAATGATTATACTCTTGTCGCATCCTCAAGGCTACCCCAATGTTTGGTACTTACCAAAACCATACAAGGGTTTTTTGTTTACAGTGAATATTGGATGTTGACCCTGATTAGGAGTAAATGCACTGAAACAAAGCCCTGTTAGTTTAATTCTTCAAATGGTTAATGCTTAGAACTTTGAAAACGCGTAAAAAGCAACTCCAGATCACAATAGCACACAGTGCTTCTGTCCCTGGTTCAAGTATATCAATGCTGTTAATCACAGGTAGCAATAGAGTTTCATAAAACTAACTGTACAGAAAAGCATTTTATGCCAACTGGAAATAATTCTAAATGTTTCTTAAGCTTGTGGGGTACTAAGGTTTTCTTTGTGGTTTTCTCAAAGAACTTCTGACATAAATGTTTGTATCTTGTGCCACCTCATGGCTCACCTAAAGTTGGTCTATGCACTCCTTCTACGTGTTTTGTCGTTTAGAGGCCTATTGGATGTTTACCCTGTTTAGGCAAATTTCTCTGAAAAAGCCTGATGTATTTTATATTTCCTCATATGGTTAATGATCAAGATCGTTTGATAAATGCAGATAAGAACTATCAGATCACAACAGCACACTGTGCTTCTGTCCTGGTTTCAAGGTATCTCAAAGCTGTTTCACTACGGTAGCAAAAGAGTTCTCTAACTCAGAGATACTCAGCGTTTTTAGCGAACTGGTAATAATTTCCATGTTTCTTTGCTTGTGTGAGGGGTACCTAGGTTTCTTTGGGTATTTCAATGAAACACTCTGACATAAATGATTCTATCACATGTGCACACTCAAAGGCTCACCAAGTATTGGGTCAATTATCAAACTTTCATCACGTGTTTTTTTGGTTTAGAGGACCTATTGGATATGTTTACCCTGAATTAGGAACGAAAATGACTGGAAAACGCCTTGTGAGTTTTTAATTCTTATTTGGTTATTGCTAGAACTTTATATACGGCAGTTACAAGCAACTTAAGATAACATAAAGCACACACTTGTGCTTTTGTCCTGTTTAAAGTATATCAAAGCTTTTTCACTAGGTTGCAAAAGAGGTTTCAAATCTCACTGGAAAAGCCGTTTTAGCCAACCTGGAAATTATTAATTCACATGGTTGTTTTAGACTTGTGGGTTCCTAGGTTTCTTTGTGTATTTCAATGAAACTCTGACAAAAATGATTCTCTTCATGTGACCTACAAGGCTCCCCAAAAGGTGTTGGTCATCTCCTCCATACAAGAGGTGTTTTGTTTACAGTCTATTGGAGGTTTAACCCTGATTAGGCGAATTATTTGCACTGAAAAACGCCTGTTAGTTTATTTCTTTTCATATGGTTAATGACTTGAACTTTGAAAATCGCAGGAAAAGCAACTTCACATATCACATATAGCACAACTGTGATTCTGTACCGGGTCCAAAGTATCTCAAAGCTGATTCACTAGGGAGCCAAAAGAGTTTCAAAATCACAGAAATGAATTTTACCATAATGGAAATAATTCCAATGTTTATTAGGCTTGTGTCAGGTCACTAGGTTTCTTTGTGTTATTTCAATGAAAACTCTGATAAAAAATTGATTCGCTCCCCCTATTGTGCCCTCCATGGCATCCACAATAATTAGGTCTAATCACACCATCAAGTGTTTTTTGTTTACAGTTCCCTATGGGATGTTTACACCTGATTAGGCAAATTTCATGCCGAATAACCGACTGTGAGTTTACATTCACTCAATGGTTTATTTATGCTAGAACGTTGAAAATCGCTGGACAATGCACTTCAGATTCAAAAGAGCATCCACTGATGCTTCTGTCCGGGTTCAAGTAGTTACTCAATGCTGAATACACTTCAGGGTAGCAAAAGGAGTGTTCAAACTCAGTGGAAAAAGCGTTTTAGCCCAAACTGGAAATTAAATTCCATGTTTCTTCGCTTGTGGGTACTTGGTCTCTAAGATGTGTATTTCAATGAAAAAACTCTGACAAAAAGATTCTATTCATGTGCCCCCTCAAAGTGACTCCCACAAATTTTGGTCATTTCCATCCATCACGTGTTTTTTGTGTTAGTGCCTATTGGATGCTTTTAACCCTGATTAGGCGAAAATGACTGATAAACGGCCTGTGAGTTTTATTCGTATATGGTTAATGGGGGCTAGAACTTTAAAAACGGCAGAAAAGCAACACTTCAGTTCAAAACACCTATGGCACACTGTGCTTCTTGTCCTGGTTCAAGTATATCAATGCTGAAATCTCTCACTGGTAGTCAAATAAGAGTTTCAAACTCACAGAAAAGGAATTGTCCGCCAACTGGATAATTCATTCCCATGTTTCTTAACTTGTGTGTTAACTAGGTTTCGTTTGGGTATTTCAATGAAACTCTTGAATAAAAAATTGATTCTCTCAATAGTGCACCCTAAAGGCTACCCCAATTTTTGTCATCCCACCATAAAGGGTGTTCTGGTTTTCAGTATATTGGATGTTATAACCACTGATTAGGCGAAATATGCCTGAAAAAGCGCCTTTGAGTTTAATTCTTAAATGGTTAATTCTAGGATACTTTTAAAACGACAGAACTACCACTTTAGATTCACAATAGCACCACCTGTGACTTCTCTGAATGAGTTCAACAAGTATCTACGAAATCCTCAAAGCTGAATCACTAGATAGACCAAAGGAGTTTCACAAACTCCTCCAAAAAATAGCGTTTTAGCCAACTGGAAATTATTCCATGTTGCTTAGATTGTGAGGTGCTACGAGTTTACTTTGTGTATTTCAATGAAAAACTTCTTGAAATAAAAAATGATTCTCACTCTTGTGCCCCTACTCATGGCTCACCAAATTAGGTCAATGACACCATTCTCAGCGTTTTTTGTTTAGTGCCCTATAGGATATGTTTACCCTGTTTAGGGCGGAAAATGCACATGAAAAAACGCCATGTTGTTTTATTCTTCAATTGGTTTTTTATGCTAGAACTTTGATAAACGAAGTAGAAAAGCCTCCTCAGATCACAAGAGCCACACTGTGCTTCGTGTCCTGTTTCAAGTTTCTCAATTGCTGAATCAGCATATGGTGAGCAAAGAGTTTAAAACTCACAGAAAAGCGTTTTTTAGCCATAACTGGAATATTATTCCATTGGTTCTTAGCAGTGGTGGGGGTGCTATAGGTTTTCTTTGTGTATCTTCAACTGATAAAAATCTGCAAAAATTGATTCGCTCATTCTTGTGGGGGGGGGGGGGGGGGCCAATCACCCTCAAGTCTCCACAAATTTGGTCAATGCCACTCTTCTAGGTGTTTTTTGGTTATAGAGACTATTGGATGTCTTACCATGTATTAGCAAACTTTAATGCTGAAAAAGAACCTGGTAGAATTAATTCCTCAATGGTTATTGCTGATAACGTTGAAAATGCAGATTATAAGCTCTTCAGTTCCATACAAAGTGACCACTGTTGCTTTTTGTCCTCATTTACAAGTATATCTCATAAAGCTGAATAACTATGTAGCAAAAGAGTTTAAACTCACAGGATAAGCGTTTTAGCTAAATGGAAATAATTCCATGTTTCTTAGATTGTGCGGTTAAATAGGTTTCTTTGTGTTTTTCATATGAAATTCTGAAAAAATATGTTCTCTTATTGTGCTCCCAAGGCCATCACCATAGTTTGATAATCCAACCATCACGGGTTTTTTGTTTAGTGCCTATTGGATGTTTTCACTGATTTGGCGAAATGCCATGAAAAAAGCATGTTGTTTAAATTCTTGAATGGTTTTAATGCTATGAACGTTGAATACGCAGAGAAAAGCTCTCCAGTCACATAAGCACACTGTGCTTCCTGTCAACTGTTCATAGTATCTCAAAGCTGTATTCACTATCTAGTTAGCACTAAAGAGTTTCTATAAATAACAGATATAAGCGGATTTAGCCATTACTGCGTAAATAGGTATTTCATGTTTCTTAGCTTCTGAGGCACTAGGTTTCTTTGGGTATTTTCAATGACTAACTCTGTCAATTATGGATTTCTACTCTTGTGCCACCATCATGGCTACCACTAATTTGGGCTATTCCCACCTTCACGGGTTTTTTGTTTTGAGGCATATGTGGTATGTTTTCCCTGATTTAGGGAAAATTTCACTAGAAAATCGGCCTGGTTAGTTTATATCACTCATAGGGTGTAATGCTAGAACTTTGATAAATGACTGGTCATTGCATCTTCTGATCACAAGAGACACAATGTAACTTCTGTCCTCGGTCTCAAAGTAATATCAAAAGCTGTATCACTAGGTAGGCATAAAGAGTTTCACAAACATCCCTGTAAATGAGTTTTAGCAAACTGGACATTAAATTCCATGTTTCTTAGCTTGTGGGTATCTAGGTTTTCATTTGAGTATTTTTCATATGAAACTATGGACAATAATGATTCTCTCTTGTCGCAACACTCCATTGGCCTCCACAAATTTTGGTCCAGCCTCACCATTTTAGGGGTTTTTTTATTGTAGAGCCTATTGGATTGATATACTCCTGATTAGGCGAATTTCACTGAAATACGCACTGTGAGTTTAATTCTCTCATTGGGTTATTGCTAGAAACTTTGTATATGCTGAAGAATAGTTCTTAAGTATCACTAGTGCACAACTGTTCTTTTTGTCCTGGTTTCATATGTATCTCTAAAGCTGATGATTACTTAGGTAGCAAAAGAGTTTCTATATCTCGATGGAATATAGCGTTTTAGACATTAAATGTAATATTAAGTCATGTTTATTAGCTTATGTGGCATACTAGGTTTCTTTGTGTATTTCTATGAAAAAAGCTCTGACATAAAATTGATTCTTTTTTTCGCATTGTGCCCCCTACAAGGGCTCCGCCAAAGCTTTGGTCAATCCCACTATCAATAGGGTGTTTTATCTTGCTGTCTATTGGATGTCTTACCATGATTAGGGCAGAACATGCATCGATAAAAGCTACCCTGTGGAGTTTTATTCTTCAATTGGTTAATAATGCTAGAACTTTTAATAACGCAGAGACCTAAGCACTTTTTGATCTACAAAGAGCTACTAACTGTGCTTACTCTCCTCGGTTCTATGTTATATCAAAGCTGGTATCACTAGGGTAGCTAAAAGAGTTTCATACTCACAGAAAAGCGATTTTTAGCCAACTGGAAATATCTTCCATGTTTCTTATGTTTGTGGGAACTTGGGTTTCTTTGTGTTTTGTCAAGTGAATTTTACTCCTGTTACATTATATGATTCACTCTCTTGTTCACCTCATTGGCTCCCAAAATTACGGTCAATTTGCAACATCTCGTCGTGTTTTTTGTTTTAGGAGCCGAATGGTTGTTTCCAATGTTTAGGCGCATATTTCATTGATTACGCCGGTTAGTTTATTTCCTCAATGCGTTAATGCTTAGAACTTTCATACATGCAGAAAATGCATACTCAAGATCACAAGAGCACTCTGATGCTTCTGGACCTGGTTCATAGTATATCTAAAGTCTGAATACTCTATCGGGTAGGATAAATGAGTTTCAAATATCACTAAGAGTATAGAAGTTTTTGACTAACTGGAAATAATTCCATGTTTCTTTGCTTGGGGCGTACTAGGTTTCTTTGTGTATTTCAATGAAACTCTGGACCAATTAATGATTCTCTCATGTGCCCCTCAAGGACTCCCCCAAGTTTTGGTCATTCCCAACCATCAATAAGTGTTTGTTTTGTTTAGAGCCTATTGGATGTTTACCCTGATTAGGCGTAAATATGCACTGGAATAACGCACTGTAGTTTAATTATTCGTAAATTGTTAATGCTAGAACTTTAATAAAACCAGATAATGCACTTCAGATCACAAGAGCACACATGTGCTTTTTGTCCCATGCGTTCAAGTCAATCTCAATGATGAATCACTAGGTAGCAAAAGAGTTTTCAAATAACTCACTGAAAAGCTTTTTAGCCAACTGGAAATAATGCCATGTTTCTTAGCTTGTTAAGTGGACTAGGGTTTCTTTGTGTATTTCAATGAATCTCTGACAAAATATGTTTCTCTTCATGTGGCCCTCATGGCTCCCCAAGTTTGGTCATCCCACCATCACGGGTTTTTTGTGTTTAGAGCGTCTATTAGTGGTTTTACCCCTGATTAGGCGAAAATGCCTGAAAACGCACCTGTTTAGTTTAATTCTTCAATGGTTAATGTCTAGAACTTTGAAAATCGCAGAACAAGCACTTTCAGATCACAAAAGCATACACTGTGCTTCTATTACTGTTCTGCAGTATCTCAAAGCTGAATCACTAGGGATGGCAAAATAGGAGTTTCAAACTATCACAGATAAAGCGTTTTAGCCAACTGGAAATAATTCCTTGTTTCTTTGGCTTATGGGTACTAGGTTTCTTTTGTGTATTTCAATGAAAACTCTGACAAAATGATTCTCTCTTGTGCCCCTCATGGCTCCCCAAATTTGGTCAATCCACCATCACGGGTGTTTTTTTGACCGTTTTAGAGCCTATTGGATGTTTACCCTGATTAGGCGGAAATTTCACTGGAAAACGCCTGTAGTTTTGAAATTCCTCATGGTTAATGATCTAGAACTTTGAAAATGCAGAAATGCACTTCAGACTGATCACAAGAGCACACTGTGCTTCTTTCCTGGTTCAAGTATCTCAAAGCTGAATCACTAGGTAGCAAAAGTGTTTCTAAATCTCACTAGACAAAGCGTTTTTCAGCCAAACTGGAAATATATTCCATGTTTCTTTGCTTGTGGGTACTATGTTTCTTTGTGTATTTCAATGAAACTCTGACAAAATGATTCTATCATCTTGTGCCCCTCAAGGCTCCCCAAATTTGGTCATTCCCACCATCACAAGGTGTTTTTTGTTTAGAGCCGATATTGGATGTTTACCCTGATTAGGCGAAATTGCACTGAAAAAACGCCTGTTAGTTTAATTCTTCAATGGTTAATGCTAGAACTTTGAAAATGCAGAAATGCACTTCTGATCACAAATAGTCACACTGTGCTTCTGTCCTGGTTCAAGTATCTCAAAAGCTGAATCACTAGGGTAGCAAAAGAGTTTCAAACTCACCAGAAAAGCGTTTTAGCCAAATGGAAAAATAATTCCATGTTTCTTTAGCTTCGGATGGGTACTAGGTTTACTTTGGTGTATTTCAATGAAAAAGTCTGAAAATATGATGTTTACTCTCATGTGCCCCTCTTGGCTCCCATAGATTGGTCATCCGACCATCTCAAGGGGTGTTTTGTTTAGTCCTATTGGATGTTTACCCTGTTTAGGCGAAAAAATGCCTGAAAACGCCGTCATGTGAGTTTAATTCTTAAATGGTTAATGCTAGAATCTTTGAATACGAAGAAACAACACTTTAGTTCACATGAGCACACTGTGCTTCTCTCATGGTTCAAGTATCTCAAAGCTGTATCACTAGGTAGCAAATGAGTTTCAAACTCACAGAAAAGCGTTTTTTAGCCAACTGGTAAATATTCCATGTTTCTTAGCTTCTGGGTACTAGGTTTCTTTGTGTATTTCAATGAATCACTCTGAAAAAATGATTTCTCTCATGTGCCACCTCAAGGCTCCCAAGTTTGGTCATTTCACCATTCAAGGGTGTTTGTTGTTTTACAGTCTATTGGATGTTTTACCCTGATTAGGCGAAAAAATGCCTGAAAAACGCCTGTGAGTTTAATTCTTAAATGGTTAATGCTAGAACTTTAAAAAATGCAGAAACAACAAAAAAAAACAAAAAAAAAAAAAACTTTAAGTTCACATTAAGTTCTACAAGAGCACACTGTGCTTCTGTCCTGGTTCAAGTATCTCAAAGCTGAATTCACTAGGTAGCAAAAGAGTTTCAAAACTCACAGAAAAGCGTTTTTAGCCAACTGGTAAATAATTCCATGTTTCTTAGCTTCTGGGAACTAGGTTTCTTTGTGTATTTCAATGAAACTCTGAAAAATGATTCTATCCATGTGCCCATCTCGGCTCCCACAAGATTTGGTCATCCCTCATCATGGGTGTTTTGTTTACAGTCTATTGGATTGTTTACCTGATTAGGCGAAAAATGCCTGAAAACGCCTGTGCTCAGTTTAATTCTTATTGGTTAATGCTAGAACTTTAATAATGCAGAAAATAACACTTTTGTTCACAAGAGCACAACTGTGCTTACTGTCCTGGTTCAAGTATCTCAAAGCTGATTCTACAATAGGTAGCAAAAAGTGTTTACAAAATCACAGAAAAGCGTTTTAGCCAACTGGAAATAATTCCATTGTTTCTTAGCTTCTGTTTGGTACTAGGTTTCTTTGTGTATTTCAATGAATCTCTGACAAAATGATTCTCTCTTGTGCCCCTCATGGCTCCCCAATATTTGGGTCATCCACTTCACGGGTTTTTTTGTTTAGAGCCTATTGGATGTTTTACCACTGATTAGGCGAATTTCACTGAAAACGCCTGTTGTTTATATTTCCTCAATGGTTAATGCTAGAACTTTGGAAATGCAGATTATAGCAACTTCAGATCACAAGAGCACACTGTGCTTCTGTCCTGGTTCTAAAGTATATCAAAGCTGAATCACTAGGTAACAAAAGAGTTTTCAAACTCACAGAGAAAAGCGTTTTTTAGCGAACTGGAAATATAATTCCATGTTTCTTAGCTTCTGGGGCACTAGGTTTCTTTGTGTATTTCATTGAAACTCTGAAAAAATGATTACTCTCATTGTGCCAACCCTCAAGGCTCCCCATAGTTTGGGTCATCCCACCATCAAGGGTTTTTTGTTTACAGGTCTATTGGTTATGTTTACCATGATTAGGGCGAAAAATCCCTGAAACGCCTGTGAGTTTAATTTCTTAAATGGTTAATGCTAGAAACTTTAAAAATGCAGAACACACTTTAGTTCACTAGAGCACTACTGTAGCTTCTGTCCTGGTTCAATAGTATCTCAAAGCTGAATAACTAGGTTGCAAAAGAGTTTACTAACTCACAGAAATAAGCGTTTTAGCCAACTGGAAATAATTCCACATGTTTCTTTGCTTGTGGGTACTAGGTTTCTTTGTGTATTTCAATGAAAACTCTGACAAAATGATTCTCTCTTGTGACCCCTCATGGCTCCCCAAATTTGGTCTTTCCACCATCACGGTGTTTTTTGTTTAGAGCTATTGGTTGTTTTACCACTGATTAGGCGAAATTCACTGAAAACGCCTGTCTTGTAGTTTAATTTCTTCAATGGTTAATGCTAGAACTTTGAGGAAAATGCAGAAAAAGCACTCTTGAGATCACAAGAGCACACTGTGCTTCTGTCCTGGTTCAAGTAATATCTAAAAGCTGAATTATCACTAGGTAGCAAAAAGAGTTTCAAACTCTCTGAGAAAAAGCGATTTAGCCATTACTGGAAATTAATTCCAATGTTTCTTAGCTTCTGGGTACTAGGTTTCTTTGTGTGTATTTCAATGAAACTCTGAACAAAATGATTCGCATCTTCTTGTGCCCCTCATTGGCTCCACAAATTTGGTCATCCCACCATTCAATAGGGTTTTTTGTTTAGAGCCTATTGGATGTTTACCCTGTTTAGGACGAATTTGCACTGATAAATAGCCTGTTAGTTTAATTCTTCAATGGTATAATGCTAGAACTTTGATTAAATGAAGGAAAAAAAATCACTCAGCACACTTGTGCTTCTTTATCCTGGTCTAAGTATCAGATCACAAGAGCACACTGTGCTTTTCTGAGCTTCTGGGCACTGGTTTCTTTGTGTATCCTGGTTCATTTGTAAGGCTCACCATCGTATTGGTCTCTCATTAGGCGATGCCTGAATAACTAGGTAGCAAAAAAAAAAGAGTTTCAAACTCTCTCCAGAAAAAGCGATTTAGCCAATGGAAATAAAAAAGCGTTAATGGAATTAATTATGTTTCTTAGCTATGGGTAATAGGTTTCTTTGTGTATTTTCAATGAAACTCTGACAAAATGATTCTCTCTTGTGCCCCTCATGGCTCCCCAAATTTGGTCATCCACCATCAAGGGTTTTTTGTTTAGAGCCTATTGGATGTTTACCATGATTAGGCGAAATTTCTACTGAAAACGCCTGTGAGTTTAATTCCTCAATGGTTAATGCTAGAACTTTGGAAATGCAGAAAAGCACTTCAGATCACAAGAGCACACTGTGCTTCTGTCCTGGTTCAAGTATCTCAAAGCTGAATCACTAGGTAGCAAAAAAGAGTTTCAAAAATCACAGAAAAGCGTTTTAGCCAACTGGAAATAATTCCATGTTTCTTAGCTTCTGGGTACTAGGTTTCTTTGTGTATTTCAATGAAAACTCTGACATAAATGATTCTCTTCATGTGCCCCTCAAGGCTCCCAAGTTTGGTCATCCGACCATCACGGGTGTTTTGTTTAGAGTCCTATTGGATGTTTACCCTGATTTGGCGAAAATGCCTGAAAACGCCTGTGAGTTTAATTCTTAAATTGTTTAATGCTAGAACTTTAAAAACGCAGAACAACACTTTAGTTCACAAGAGCACACTGTGCTTCTCTCCTGGTTCAAGTATTCTCAATGCTGATTCACTAGGTAGCAAAATGAGTTTCAAACTCACAGAAAAGCGTTTTTTTTAGCCAACTGGAAATAATTCCATGTTTCTTAGCTTCGTGGGGTTATCTAGGTTTCTTTGTGTATTTCAATGAAACTCTGAAAAATGATTCTCTCTTGTGCCCCTCAAGGCTCCCCAAGTTTGGTCAATCCACCATCAAGGGTTTTTTGTTTACAGTTATATTGGATGTTTTACCCTGATTAGGCGAAAATGCATGAAAACGCCTGTGAGTTTAATTCTTAATGGTTAATGCTAGAACTTTAAAAATGCAGAGACAACACTTTCAGTTCACAAGTGCACACTGTGCTTCGTTCCTGGTTCAAGTATCTCAAAGCTGATTCACGTAGGTAGCAAAAAGAGTTTCAATACTCACAGAAAAGCGTTTTTAGCGAACTGGAAATAATTCCATGTTTCTTAGCTTCTGGGAACTAGGTTTCTTTGTGTATTTCAATGAAACTCTGAAAAAATGATTCTCTCTTGTGCCCCTCAAGGCTCCCGCAAGTTTGGTCATCCCACCATCAAGGGTGTTTTGTTTACAGTCTATTGGATGTTTACACTGATTAGGCGAAAATGCCTGGAAAACGCCTGTGTGTTTAATTCTTAAATGGTTTAATGGCTAGAACTTTAAAAATGCAGATACAACACTTTAGTTCACAAGAGCACACTGTGCTTCTGTCCTGGTTCAAGTATCTCAAAGCTGGAATCAACTAGGTAGCAAAAGAGTTTCAAACTCACAGAAAAGCGTTTTAGCCAAATGGAAATAATTCCATGTTTCTTAGCTTGTGGCTTATAGTACTAGGTTTCTTTGTGTATTTCAATGAAACTCTGACAAATTGATTCTCTCTTGTGCCCCTCATGGCTCCCCAAAATTTGGTCATCACCACCATCACGGGTTTTTTTGTTTAGAGCCTATTGGATGTTTACCCTGATTAGGCGAATTTCACTGAAAACGCCTGTAGTTTAATTCCTCAATGGTTAATGCTAGAACTTTGAAAATGCATGAAAATGCACTTCAGATATCACAAGAGCACACTGTGCTTCTGTCCTGGTTTTCAAGTATCTCAAATGCTGAATCACTAGGTTTGCAAAAGAGTTTCAAACTCACAGAAAGCGTTTTAGCCAACTGGAATTATTCCATGTTTCTTAGCTTCTGGGTACTAGGTTTCTTTGTTGTATTTCAATGAAACTCTGAACAAAATGATTCTCTCTTGTGCCCCTCATGGCTCCCCAAATTTGGTCATCCACCATCAGGGTTGTTTTGTTTAGAGTCTATTGGATGTTTACCTGATTAGGCGAAAATTCACTGAAAACGCGCCTGTAGAGATTAATTCTTAAATGGTTAATGCTAGAACTTTAAAAATGCAGAAAAGCACTTCAGTTCACAAGAGCACTACTGTGCTTCTGTCCTGGTTCAAGTATCTCAAAGGCTGAATCACTAGGTAGCAAAAGAGTTTCAAAACTCACAGAAAAGCGTTTTAGCAACTGGAAATAATTCCATGTTTCTTAGCTCTGGGGTACTAGTTTTTCTTTGTGTATTTCAATGAAACTCTGAAAAAATGATTCTCTCTTGTGCACCCTCATGGCTCCACCAAATTTGGTCATCCCACCATCACGGGTTTTTTGTTTAGAGCCTATTGGATGTTTACCTGATTAGGCGAATTTCACTGAAAACGCCTGTTTAGTTTAATTCCTCTAATGGTTAATGCTAGAACTTTGAAAATGCAGAAAAAGCACTTCAGATCACAAAGAGCACACTGTGCTTCTGTTCCTGGTTCAAGTATCTCAAAGCTGAATTCACTAGGGTAAGACAAAAGAGTTTCAAACTCACAGAAAAAAGCGTTTTAGCAATAATGGAAATATATTCAATGTTTCTTAGCTTGTGGGTACTAGGTTTCTTTGTGTATTTCAATGAAACTCTGAAAAATGATTACTCTAATGTGCCCTCATAGGATCTCCCAAGATTTGGTCTTCCCACCATCAAGGGTGTTTTGTTTACAGTCTTTTGGATGTTTACCCTGATTAGGCGAAATATGCCTGAAAACGCCTGTGAGTTTAATTCTTAAATGGTTAATGCTTAGAAACTTTGAAAACGCAGAAGAACACTTCTAGAATCACAAGAGCAACACTGTGCTTCTCTCCTGGTTCAAGTATCTCAAAGCTGAAATCACTAGGTAGCAAAAGAGTTTCAAACTCACAGAAAAGCGTTTTAGCGAACTGGAAATAATTCCATGTTTCTTAGCTTCTGGGTACTAGGTTTCTTTGTGTATTTCAATGAAAAACTCTGATAAAATGATTCTCTCATGTGCCCCTCAAGGCTCCCAAGTTTGGTCATCCCACCATCAAGGGTGTTTTGTTTACAGTCTATTGGATGGTTTACCCTGATTAGGCGAAAATGCCTGAAAATACGCCTGTGAGTTTAATTCTTAAATGGTTAATGCTAGAACTTTAAAAACGCAGAAACAACACTTTAGTTCACAAGAGCAAACACTGTGCTTCTGTCCTGGTTCAAGTATCTCAAAGCTGAATCATTAGGTAGCAAAAGAGTTTCAAACTCACAGAAAAGCTTTTTAGCCAACTGGAAATAATTCCATGTTTCTTAGCTTCTGGGGTAATTAGGTTTCTTTGTGTATTTCAATGAAACTCTGACAAATGATTCTCTCTTGTGCCCCTCAGGGCTCCCCAAATTTGGTCAATCCACCATCACGGGTGTTTTGTTTACAGCCTATTGGTGGTTTACCCTGATTAGGCGAATTTGCACTGAAATAACGCCTGTGGTTTAATTCTTAATGGTTATTTGCTAGAACTTTGAAAAACGCAGAAAAAACACTTTAGTTCACAAGAGCACACTGTGCTTCTGTCCTGGTTCAAGTATCTCAAAGCTGATTCACTTGGTAGCAAAAGAGTTTCAAACTCACAGAAAAGCGTTTTTTTATTTTTTAATTCTCTTCTTTAGCCAACTGGAAATAATTCCATGTTTCTTAGCTTCTGGGCACTAGGTTTCTTTGTGTATTTCAATGAAACTCTGAAGAAATTGATTCCTCTCATTGTGCCCCTCAAGGCTCCCAAGTTTGGTCATCCGACCATCAAAGGGGAATCGGGTGTTTTGTTTAGAACCCCCCCCCTTGTTTAGTCTATTGGATGTTTACCCTGATTAGGCGAAAAATGCCTGAAAACGCCTGTGAGTTTAATTCTTAAATGGTTTTTGCTAGAACTTTTTTAAAATGCAGAAAAGCACTTTAGATTTTACAAGAGCACACTGTGCTTCTGTCCTGGTTCAAGTATCTCATAAGCTGAATCTCTAGGTAGCAAAAGAGTTTCAAACTCACCAGAAAAGTGTATCGTTTTAGCCAACTGGAAATAATTCCATGTTTCTTAGCTTCTGGGGTACTAGGTTTCTTTGTGTATTTCAATGAAACTCTGAAAAAATGATTCTCTCATGTGCCCCTCAAGGGCTCCCCTAAGTTTGGTCATCCTCACCATCAAGGGTTTTTTTTTTACCTATGTTCTATTGGATATTTACCCTGATTAGGCGAAATTTGACTGAAAACGCCTGTGAGTTTAATTCTTAAATGGTTTTAATGCTAGAACTTTTAAATGCAGAAAACACTTTAGTTCACAAGAGCACACTGTGCTTCTGTCCTGGTTCAAGTATCTCAAAGATGAATCTCTAGGTAGCAAATAGAGTTTCAAACTCTACAGAAAAGGACGTTTTAGCCAAACTGGAAATTATTCCATGTTTCTTAGCTTGTGGGTACTAGGTTTCTTTGTGTATTTCAATGAAAACTCTGACAAAAAAAAAATGATTTCTCTCTTGTGCCCCTACAAGGCTTCCCAAGTTTGGTCATTCCCACCATCACGGGTTTTTTGTTTAGAGCTATTGGATGTTTACCCTGATTAGGCGAAATGCCTGAAAACGCCTGTGTGTAGTTTAATTCTTCAATGGTTAATGCTAGAACTTTGAAAACGCAGAAAAGCACTTCAGTTCACAAAAAGCACACTGTGCTTCTGTCCTGGTTCAAGTATCTCAAAGCTGAATCACTAGGTAGCAAAAGAGTTTCAAACTCACAGAAAAAGCGTTTTAGCCAACTGGAAAAATAATTCCATGTTTCTTAGCTTGTGGGTACTAGGTTTCTTTGTGTATTTCAATGAAAAACTCTGACAAAATGATTCTCTCTTGTGCCCCTCATGGCTCCCCAAATTTGGTCAATCCCACCTATCATCACGGGTTTTTTGTTTACAGTTCTATTGGATGTTTACCCTGATTAGGCGAAAATTCACTGAAAAACGCCTGTCGAGTTTTTAATTCTTAAAATGGTTAATGCTTAGAACTTTAAAAAATGCAGAACAAGCACTTTAGTTCACAAGAGCACACTGTGCTACTGTCCCTGGTTCAAGTAATCTCAATGCTGAATCACTAGGTAGCAAAAGAGTTTCAAACTCCTCACAGAAAAGCGTTTTAGCCAACTGGAATAATTCCATGTTTCTTAGCTTTGTGGGCGCCTACTAGGTTTCTTTGTGTATTTCAATGAAACTCTGACAAATGATTCTCTCTTGTGCCCCTCATGGATCCCCAAATTTGGTCATCCCATCCATCACGGGTTTTTTTTTTTAGAGCCTATTGGATGTTTACCCTGATTAGGCGAATTTCACTGAAAACGCCTGTAGTTTAATTCTCAATGGTTAATGCTAGTAAGAACTTTGAAAATGCAGAAAAGCACTTCAGATCACAAAGAGCACACTGTGCTTCTGTCCTGGTTCAAGTATCTCAAAGATGAATCACTAGGTTAGCAAAAAGAGTTTCAAACTCACAGAAAGCGTTTTAGCCAACTGGAAATAATTCCCATGTTTCTTAGATTTGTGGCACTAGGTTTCTTTGTGTTATTTCAATGATAACTCTGACAAAAAAATGATTCTCTCTTGTGTCCCTCATGGCTCCCCAAATTTGGTCATCCGTACTCATCAAGGGTTTTTTGTTTAGAGCCTATTGGTTGTTTACCCTGATTAGGCGAATTTTCACTGAAAAAGCCTGTGACTGTGAGTTTAATTCCTTAAATGGTTAATGCTAGAACTTTAAAACGCAGCAGAACAAGCACTTTAGGATCACAAGAGCACACTGTGCTTCTATCCTTGGTTCAAGTATCTCAAAGCTGAATCACTAGGTAGCAAAAGAGTTTCAAACTCACAGAAAAGCGTTTTAGCGAACTGGAAATAATTCCATGTTTCTTAGCTTGTGGGCACTAGGTTTCTTTGTGTATTTCAATGAAACTCTGAAAAAAAAAAAAAAAAATTGATTCTCTCATGTGCCCCTCTTGGCTCCCCAAGTTTGGTCATCCCACCATCAAGGGTGTTTTTGTTTACAGTCTATTGGATGTTTACCCTGATTAGGCGAAAAAATGCCTGGAAAAATCGCCGCTGTAGTTTAATTCTTAAATGGTTTAATGCTAGAACTTTGAAAATGCAGAAAAGCACTTCTAGTTCACAAGTGCACACTGTGCTTCTGTCCTGGTTCAAGTATCTCAAAGCTGAATCTTCTAGGTAGCAAAAGAGTTTCAAACTCACAGAAAAGCGTTTTTTAGGCCAACTGGAAATAAGCTTTCACATGTTTCTTAGCTTGTGGGTACTAGGTTTTCTTTGTGTATTTCAATGAAACTCTGACAAAATGATTCTCTCTTGTGCCCCTCATGGCTCCCCAAATTTGGTCAATCCCACCATCAAGGGTGTTTTTTTTTTTGAGCTATTGGATGTTTACCCTGATTAGGCGAATTTCACTGAAAACGCCTGTAGTTTAATTCTTCAATGGTTATTGCTAGAACTTTGAAAAACGCAGAAAAGCACTTCAGATCACAAGAGCACACTGTGCTTCTGTCATGGTTCAAGTATCTCAAAGCTGAATCACTAGGTAGCAAAAGAGTTTCAAACTCACAGAAAAGCATTTTAGCCAACTGGAAATAATTCCATGTTTCTTAGCTTCTGGGTACTAGGTTTACTTTGTGTATTTCAATGAAAACTCTGAAAAAATGATTCTCTCTTGTGCCCTCATGGCTCCCAAGTTGGTCATCCCACCATCACTGGTTTTTTGTTTTGGAGTGCCTATTGGATGTTTAATCCTGATTAGGCGAATATTTCACTGAAAAACGCCTGTTGTTTAATTCTTCAATGGTTAATGCTAGAACTTTGAAAATGCAGAAAAGCACTTCAGATCACAAGAGCATCACTGTGCTTCTGTCCTGGTTCAAGTATCTCAAAGCTGAATCACTAGGTAGCAAAAGAGTTTCAAAACTCACAGAAAAGCGATTTAGCCAACTGGAAATATATTCCATGTTTCTTAGCTTGATGGGTATTGGTTTCTTTGTGTATTTCAATATGAAACTCTGACAAAAAATGATTCTCTCTTGTGCCCTCATGGCTCCCCAAATTTGGTCATCCACCATCACGGGTTTTTTGTTTAGAGTCTATTGGATGTTTACCCTGATTAGGCGAATTTCACTGAAAACGCCTGTTAGTTTAATTCCTCAATGGTTAATGCTAGAACTTTGAAAATGCAGAAAAGCACTTCAGATCACAAGAGCACACTGTGCTTCTGTCCTGGTTCAAGTATCTCAAAGCTGAATCACTAGGTAACAAAAGAGTTTCAAACTCACAGAAAAGCGTTTTAGTTTAGAACTGGAAAATAATTCCATGTTTCTTAGCTTCTGGGTACTAGGTTTCTTTGTGTATTTCAATGAAACTCTGACAAAATGATTCTCTCATGTGCCCCTCAAGGCTCCCCAAGTTTGGTCATCCCACCATCACGGGTTTTTTGTTTAGAGCCTATTGGATTGTTTACCCTGATTAGGCGAATTTGCACTGTGAAAAATGCCTGTGAGTTTAATTCCTCAATGGTTAATGCTAGAACTTTAAAAATGCACAGAAAAACACTTTAGTTCACAAGAGCACACTGTGCTTCTGTCCTGGTTCAAGTATCTCAAAGATGAATCACTAGGTAGCAAAAGAGTTTCAAACTCACAGAAAAGCGTTTTAGCCAACTGGAAATTAATTCCATGTTTCTTAGCTTCTGGGTACTAGGTTTCTTTGTGTATTTCAATGAACACAACTCTGAAAAATGATTCTCTCTTGTGCCCCTCATGGCTCCCCAAGTTTGGTCATCCCACCATCACGGGTTTTTTGTTTAGAGCCTATTGGATGTTTACCCTGATTAGGCGAATTTCACTGGAAAACGCCTGTTTAGTTTAATTCCTCAATGGTTAATGCTAGAACTTTGAAAATGCAGAACAAACACTTCAGATCACAAGAGCACACTGTGCTTCTTTCCTGGTTCAAGTATCTCAAAGCTGAATCACTAGGTAGCATAAGGAGTTTCAAACTCACAGAAAAGCGTTTTAGCGAACTGGAAATAATTCCATGTTTCTTAGCTTCTGGGCACTAGGTTTCTTTGTGTATTTCAATGAAACTCTGACAAAATGATTCTCTCTTGTGCCCCTCAAGGCTCCCCAAGTTTGGTCATCCCACATCACGGGTGTTTTGTTTAACAGCCTATTGGATGTTTACCCTGATTAGGCGAAAATGCCTGAAAACGCCTGTGAGTTTAATTCTTAATGGTTAATGCTAGAACTTTGAAAATGCAGAACAACACACTTAGTTCACAAGAGCACACTGTGCTTTTGTCCTGGTTCAAGTATCTCAAAGCTGAATCACTAGGTAGCAAAAGAGTTTCAAAACTCACAGAAAAGCGTTTTAGCCAACTGGAAATTATTCCATGTTTCTTAGCTTGTGGGTACTAGGTTTCTTTGTGTATTTTCAATGAAAACTCTGACAAAATGATTCTCTCTTGTGCCCTCATGGCTCCCCAAATTTGGTCAAGTCCCACCATCATGGGTTTTTGTTTAGAGCCTATTGGATGTTTACCCTGATTAGGCGGAATTTTCACTGAAAAACGCCTGTTAGTTTTATTCCTCAATGGTTAATGCTAGAACTTTGAAAAACGCAGAAAAGCACTTCAGTTCACAAGAGCACACTGTGCTCTGTCCTGGTTCAAGTATCTCAAAGCTGAATCACTAGGTAGCAAAAGAGTTTCAAACTCACAGAAAGCGTTTTAGCCAAACTGGAAATAATTCCATGTTTCTTTGCTTGTGGGTTACTAGGTTTCTTTGTGTATTTCAATGAAACTCTGACAAAAATGATTCTCTCTTGTGCCCCTCATGGCTCCCCAAATTTGGTCTATCCCACCATCACGGGTTTTTTTGTTTAGAGCCTATTGGATGTTTACCCTGATTAGGCGAATTTTCACTGAAAACGCCTCTGTAGTTTAATTCTTAATGGGTTAATGCTAGAACATTGAAAATGCAGAAAAGCACTTCAGATCACAAGAGCACACTGTGCTTCTGTCTGGTTCAAGTATCTCAAAGCTGAATCACTAGGTAGCAAAAGAGTTTCAAACTCACAGAAAAGCGTTTTAGCCAACTGGAAAATAATTCCATGTTTCGTTAGCTT
Organism: Tamias sibiricus; assembly: GCA_025594165.1. NCBI lineage: Eukaryota > Metazoa > Chordata > Mammalia > Rodentia > Sciuridae > Tamias > Tamias sibiricus. Next base: position 20,432 of record JAKELJ010000515.1, read on the forward strand.
GTGGGTACTAGGTTTCTTTGTGTATTTCATATGAAACTCTGACAAAATGATTCTCTCTTGTGTCCCTCATGGCTCCCCAAGTTTGGTCATCCCACACCATCAAGGGTGTTTTGTTTTGTCTATTGGATGTTTACCCTGATTAGGCGAATTTGCACTGAAAACGCCTGTTAGTTTAATTCTCAATGGTTAATGCTAGAACTTTAAAACGCAGAACAACACTTTAGATCACAAGAGCACACTGTGCTTCTGTCCTGGTTCAAGTATCTCAAAGCTGAATCACTAGGTAGCAAAAGAGTTTCAAACTCACAGAAAAGCGTTTTAGCCAACTGGAAATAATTCCATGTTTCTTAGCTTGTGGGGTACTAGGTTTCTTTGTGTATTTCAATGAAACTCTGACAAAATGATTCTCTCTTGTGGCCCCTCATGGCTCCCCAAATTTGGTCATCCCACCATCACGGTTTTTTTTGTTTTTAGAGCCTATTGGATGTTTACCCTGATTAGGCGAATTTCACTGAAAACGCCTGTAGTTTAATTCCTCAATGGTTAATTGCTAGAACTTTGAAATGCAGAAAAGCACTTATGATCACAAGAGACCACTGTGCTTCTGTCTGGTTCAAGTATCTCCAAAGCTGAATCACTAGGTAGCAAAAGAGTTTCAAAACTCACAGAAAATGCGTTTTAGTGCAATGGAAATAATTCCATGTTTCTTAGCTTGTGGGTACTAGGTTTCTTTGTGTATTTCAATGAAACTCTGAACAAAATGATTCTCTCTTGTGCCCCTCATGGCTCCCCAAAGTTTGGTCAATCCACCATCACGTGTTATTTGTTTAGAGGCTATTGGATGTTTACCCTGATTAGGCGAAAATACTGAAAACGCCCTGTAGTTTAATTCTTCAATGGTTAATGCTCTTGAACTTTGAAATGCAGAAAAAGAACACTTCAGATCACAAGAAGAGCACACTGTGCTTCTGTCCTGGTTCAAGTATCTCAAAGCTGAATCACTCTAGGTAGCAAAAGAGTTTACAAACTCACAGAAAAGCGTTTTTTAGCGAACTGGAAATAATTCCATGTTTCTTAGCTTCTGGGCACTAGGTTTATTTGTGTATTTCAATGAAAACTCTGAAAAAATGATTCTCTCTTGTGCCCTCAAGACTCCCAAATTTGGTCATCCCACCATCAAGGAGTGTTTTGTTTACAGTCCTATTGGATGTTTACCCTGATTAGGCGGAAAATGCTGAAAAACGCCTGTGAGTTTAATTCTTAAATGGTTAATGCTAGAACTTTAAAAATGCAGAACAAAACACTTTAGTTCACAAGAGCACACTGTGCTTCTGTCCTGGTTCAAGTATCTCAAAGCTGAATCACTAGGTAGCAAAAGAGTTTCAAACTCACAGAAAAGTGTTTTAGCCAACTGGAAATAATCCATGTTTTCTTAGCTTCTGGGTACTAGGTTTCTTTGTGTTTTTCAATGAAACTCTGTCAAAATGATTCTCTCTTGTTTCCCTCATTGCTCCCCAAATTTGGTCATCCACCATCACGGGTTTTTGTTTAGGAGAACTATTTAATGTTTACCCTGATTAGGCGAATTTCACTGAAATAACGCCTGTTAGTTTAATTCCTCAATGGTTAATGCTAGAACTTTGAAAACGCAGAAAAACACTTTAGATCACAAGAGCACACTGTGCTTCTGTCCTGGTTCAAGTATCTCAAAGCTGAATCTACTAGGTAGCAAAAGAGTTTCAAACTCACAGAAAAAAGCGTTTTAGCCAACTGGAAATAATTCCATGTTTCTTAGCTTCTGGGTACTAGGTTTCTTTGTGTATTTCAATGAACTCTGACAAAAATGATTCTCTCTTGTGCCCCTCATGGCTCCCCAAATTTGGTCATCCCACCATCACGGGTTTTTTGTTTAGAGCCTATTGGATGTTTACCCTGATTAGGCGAATTTGCACTGAAAACGCCTGTGAGTTTAATTCTCAATGGTTAATGCTAGAACTTTGAAAAATGCAGAAAAAAGCACTTCAGTTCACAAGAGCACACTGTGATTCTGTCCTGGTTCAAGTATCTCAAAAGCTGAATCACTAGGTAGCAAAAGAGTTTCAAACTCACAGAAAAGCGATTTTTAGCCAACTGGAAATAATTCCATGTTTCTTAGCTTGTGGGGTACTAGGTTTCTTTGTGTATTTCAATGAAAAACTCTGACAAAATGATTCTCTCTTGTGCCCCTCATGGCTCCCCAAATTTGGTCATCCCACCATCACGGGTTTTTTGTTTACAGTTATTGGATGTTTACCCTGATTAGGCGAAAATGCACTGAAAACGCCTGTAGTTTAATTCCTCAATGGTTAATGCTAGAACTTGAAAAACTGCAGATAAAAAAGCACTTCAGATCACAAGAGCACACTGTGCTTCTGTCCTGGTTCAAGTATCTCAAAGATGAATCACTAGGTAGCAAAAGAGTTTCAAACTCACAGAAAAGCGTTTTAGCGCAACTGGATAAATATATTCCAATGTTTCTCCCACAAAACACACCCCTAGCTTCGTGGGTACACTAGGTTTCTTTGTGTATTTCAATGAAACTCATGACATAAAATGATTCTCTCTCATGTGCCCCTCAAGGCTCTCACCAATTTGGTCATCCCAACACCATCAAGGGTGTTTTGTTTAGAGCCTATTGGATGTTTACCTGATTAGGCGAAATTTCACTGAAAACGCCTGTAGTTTAATTCACTCAATGGTTAATGCTAGAACATTGAAAATGCAGAAAAGCAACTTCAGATCAACAAGAGCACACTGTGCTTCTGTCCTGGTTCAAGTATCTCAAAGCTGAATCACTAGGTAGCAAAAGAGTTTCAAACTCACAGAAAATGCGAATTTAGCCAACTGGAAATAATTCCTTGTTTCTTAGCTTGTGGGTTACTAGGTTTCTTTGTGTATTTCAATGAACTCTGACATAATTGATTCTATCTTGTGCCCTCATGGCTCCCCAAATTTGGTTCATCACCACCCATCACCCACACATTCAAGGGTTTTTTGTTTCAGTTACCTATTGGGATGTTTACCCTGATTAGGCGATTTTCACTGAAAAACGCCTGTAGTTTAATTCCTCAATGGTTAAATGCTAGAACTTCGAAAAATTGCAGAAAAGCACTTCTGTATCTCAAGCAGCACACTGTGCTTCTGTCCTGGTTCAAGTATCTCTAAAGCTGATACTCTAGGTAGCAAAAGAGTTTCAAACATCTACAGAAAAGCTGTTTTAGCAAAATGGAAATAATTCCAAGTTTCTTAGCTTATGCGGTGGTTACTAGGTTTCTTTGTGTATTTCAATGAAACTCTGACATAATGATATCTCTCTTGTGTCCCTCAATCATGGCTCCCACATGTTTGGTCATCCACCATCACGGGTGTTTTGTTTTACAGTCTATTGATGTTTACCATGATTAGGCGAAAATGCACTGAAAACGCCTGTGTGTTTAATTCTTCAATGGTTAATGCTTGAACTTTGAAAAATTTGCAGAAACTAACATCTTTAGTTCACAAGAGCACTACTGTGCTTCTGTCCTGGTTCAAGTATCTCAAAAAGCTGTGGAATCACTAGGTTAGCAAAAAGTGTTTCAAAACTCACAGAATAGCGTTTTAGCCAACATGGAAATAATTCCATGTTTCTTTAGCTTATGGGTTACCTAGGATTTCTTTGTGTATTTCAATGAAACTCTGAATAAATAAATGATTCTCTCTCTGTTGCCCCTACAAGACTCCCCAAAGGTTGGTTCATCTCCACCATCACGGGTTTTTGTTTAGGAAGCCTATTTGGATAGTTTACCCTGATTAGGCGAAATTTCACTGGAAATACGTCCTGTTAGTTTAAATTCATCTCAATGGTTAATGCTAGAACTATGAAAACGCATGGAAATTGCACTTCAGAATCCAAGAGCACACTGTGCTTCTACTAATTGCAACTACATT
>JAKELJ010000516.1:0-24314 GCA_025594165.1 Tamias sibiricus
CAGGGAGCTGCTACTCTGGGTGCCCAAGCGGCCAGGGACACTGGCGCTGGTCACTCTTCCAGCGGGCAGGAGTCTAACTCTTTGCTCTGGTCGCAAATGGCAGGTCGCACTCTTCCCGATAAATGGAGGAAGCCCTTCCCAGGTCTGGCCCTGCGTGCAGCAGCAGGGAGCTGCTACTCTGGGCCCAGGCGCCAGGGACACTGGCGGCTGGGTCTCTCAAGCCAGTTACTTTTTATTGACTATAATCTCTTAGCAACTGCACCCTTGTTTGACTGTACCCTTTAATGCTTTTCTTCTTGTCCTGGCCAATAGCGAGATTAAAAAAAAAAAAAAAAAAACAACTTGTCCATTCTGGAGTTGTACATTAGCTATTGGTCATGCCATTGTTTTTGAATGCTATTGTGTTCAGTTAAAGTAACCAAGCACAATTTGAATTTTTCTTTTTTGGAGATATGATGAAATATTACATATCCCTTCTTCTTCTTCTTTTCTTCATCATCATCATCATCATCATCATGCATTTATTGATTGATTTATTGAAACAGGTCACTGTATGTGCTCAGACTGACTTGGAACTCCTGGGCTTCAAGTGAATCATCCTGACTCAGTTTCCTCTTAGCTGGTCCATCAGGCCTCTACCACCACACAAACGAGCTCTAGTTTTATACTTTTAAATTAGCCATCCGTCCAAAAGCATAAGGGAATGACCAACTCTTCAGCCAAGTTCTTTGCAATAGTGTGACAAGGGGTCCTTACTCTGATATCCAATAAACATTCTTCATTTACCTTTGAAACCTGTCATCATGGTCTTTACTGTCCACTGTCTGTCAGCATTCTGAATTACGCACTACTAAGCTAGTCTTTAAGATGGTTTTCTAGCTCTTTTAACTAGTTTCCTTGTCATCTGAGCCCTTAGCAAATCACTTGTAATTCTCTGTTTAAAATTCCAATGCGCATTAAATTTGTTGTGTATAGAAGTAATTTTAGGTATTAATAGTAATGATCCTACCCTCTTGGCAGTTTTACTGTGATCAATTAGGCTTTTTGTTATTATAATGAAATATCTAAGGATGCTTCATAAAGAAAGAATTTAATTGTTTGTATAGTTTTGGAAGGCTGAATATCCAAACAATAAGGTCCAGGCACTTGTGAGTGTCTCCCTTGGGATTGAATCATGTGGGAGTACATATATAAGTAAGTGGTCACATTTTCAAAACTGAAGTTTAGGGATGGGGGATGGGGAGAACGCACCAAGCGTGAGTGCGTGCAATGCACAAGAGTGACTGGGTCGCCATAATCAGCTTTGAAGACGCTTCCAAAGACCTAAGGGCCTACAACACTGTGCCCTATCTGTTAAAGTTCCACTGCACCTTTCAGTACTATCCCCCGTGGGGACCAAGCCCTTAACATAATGACCAGTGGGGAATAGTCCATTACACTCAAACTGTAAGTGCCTGCTCTTCTATTGTTTTTATTTACTCCATTCTTTTTTTTTTTTTTTAAAGATGAAAGGGAAAAACCTAACATATCAAGAATACCTAGTATTAAACAACAAAAACAGTTCAGGAAATATTTCTACATTATACTGGGTTCCAGAAGAATACTCATTGTGAATTAAGCCTAAGTAGGCAGTGAGTAAAGCCCTTTAACATCAGTGAATAGCTCCAGTACTGTGGGTGCTTTCCCTGTGTGGTGAGGATCTTATTCATTTACTGATTCTACCATTGGTTAGACTCAGTAACAAAGTCTTTGTTTAAAGGAAAATAATGTTACAGTTCCTCTGCCTGCAAGTGGTATGTTATCTGCCTAGAATGACAGATATGTGAATACAAAATTATATTAGAATGTAGAAGTCAAATGCAGTGTGGTGAACTAACTACACCGAGGTCTGAGCTGTTACCTTCATAAGACGAGGAAGGAGCTAAGGAGAAGAACAGGGAAGATTTAGAAATTATTTGGTAATTGAGATGCCCTTGAAAGATTAAATTTACCGAGGCATTAGAATTGATGAATATCTAAATATTAGAAATTAGAATTGTTCCTAATGGCAGTCAGTAGCCTCATAATTGGTTGCATGATACATGTTTGATCATGGTTAATTTCCCCTATTGTGGGTAGTGGCAGATCTAGTTGTTTAAGAGCCAATTCAAGTTAGGACTACTATTACATTATCATTACCTCTAAGCCTGGAATTCTACTGAGATTCAGTTCCTGGCTTCATGCTTCTGAATGAAATTAGTAAAAATTGTACTGGCTTCCGTATTGAATATTGTTTTTGTGACATATATTTTATGGTGGAGAGACTTATGGCAATTACCCAAATTACAATCATTTTTGTTGATTATTTTGTTTTAGAGCTCCCAAAAGTGATCCTCCCGCCCCAGAGCAATGTTTTATACTTATTTATGTATTCATTCAATTTATTCTAATCAGTTTATATATGACAACAGAATGCCTTTCAATTCTTGTATGATGTATCGAATGGAGTACAATTTTTTGATTCTGGTTTACCCACAGTAGGGTTATACCATTTGTGTAATCAAACAAGTACCTAGGGGAATGATGTCCATCTCAAACACCATCTTTCCGTACCCCCCATCTCCTCCCCGCTTTGGCCCATCCAAAGTTCCTCCACTCATCCCCCATTCCCATCCACTTATCAGAGAAAACATTAGGCCCTTTTTTTTTTGGGGGTTGGCTTACTTCCTTAGCCAAGGATATTCTCCATCTGCATCCATACCTGCAAAATGCCATATATTTTATTCTCTTTTATTGCAGAGTAGTATTCATTGTGTAATATATGGCCACAGTTTCTTTATCTGTTCATCTGTTGAAGTGCAACTCGATTGGTTCCACAGTTTGGCTATTGTGAATTGTGCAGTTATAACAATGATGTGGGTTTCACTGTAGTAAGCAGTTTTTAATACCTTTGGGTATAGAAACAAGGACTGGGAGTAGCTGCAAGTAGTGGTTCCATCCCAAGTTTTCTAAGTAATCTCCAATTACTGCTATCCAGATTGGCGCACCAAATTGCAGTTCTATCAGGCAATGTATCGTGTGTCCTTTTCCCCAATACTCTCCCCAGTTATCGTGATCTTATTCATATCTTGCTTTATTGTCTTCAAATGTGGTCCATAGCTGCTTTGATCTTGGGTCTTTCATATATTCTGCTGTAGATTTCTCACTTGATTCCAGCATCTACTTTACTTTAAACAATTCATTCTTAGTTTGATTTGACTTATCTCCCTGTTCTTTTGTTGCCTGTAAGCCTTAAAGTGATGTTGGCTTTTCTGTAGAAAATGCCATGATGAAGTTCATTTTTTTTACTGGAGTTTTATATAGTATAGTTTTCACATGTTTTAAAATAGTGGATTTCTCTTTCAAAGTGAATAGAACAAACTATTCATTAAAAAAATAATGATCTTTTAATCCAAAGGGATCTAAGCATTACTAATGCATGATTAATTTGTTAATGCTTTTATTTTTGTAGCAGAGTGAATCAAATGTTACCATAGTTATTTTGTTTGCAGAGGAGAAGTGCTGCATTCAGTGTTCATTTTCTCAAGGTATCAGTAAGTATCACAAGGTCAGGCAGGATTTAGTCACTAGAGGTCTGCTGATTTTCTTTTTAATTTTTGATTTTTTCATATTCCTAACTAGTAGACTATTTGCTAGGTTTTATATTTGTTTAAATTTGATTTCCCTTTTCACATCTTGCCTTAGGATATATCAACTAAGAATCAACTAGCATCAAAAGTGAAGAAGCTTATTCCAATGTTACTAAGGTTATTAAAATTATTAGCACAGAATTAAGGATACTACTAGGTTGGTCACCATTTTTATTAGTCCTCTGCTTGTATTTTGTTGATTAATATGCCCCGCCACTTACCTTATGATTCTAAAATGTTTAAAGTTTTAAGAGCTTATGTAGATAGAAAATTTACATCTTTCTGATGAAAGAAAAGCTTATAGCGATAAAAATGTTTCTATTAGTTAAGAAATTTAAATACAAAAATCATCATGGATTTTGAAATAAAATACTCAGTGCGCGCATTTGTATAATATAGTTCAAATTACTTATAACATTATTACGGTTTTTAAATTGGCTTTGAACAATTTTATGTATGCTTGTCAATTAAGTTAATATTTACAAATAAATAAAATTTTTTATTTATGCTCAGTACCCCACCATGTCTGAGGAATAATAGATATATAACATTCATTTTTTTTAACCGGATTCTCACAATAGCCTGTGAAACTTTACCACCATTATTAGTAGAGAAAACTAAAGCTTATAGAATGCTGAAGGGAACATAGGTGTAAGTGGCAGAACAAAAGTTAGGATTCTCCTTTCTCTGCCCTGTGTATTAAGCTATTTTGAAATTCCCTGAGTATGACTAGGTATTTTTTGGAAAGACCAATTATATAAGATCTCAAATTATTATCTTGATCTAGTTTCTTCTTTTGCAAAAAAATTTTGTTATAATAAATGTTTTATTACCAATTGTTAGTACTATTTCTAGGTAGAAATCTCATCAGTGCTATTATTACTGTAGCTAGCCCTCATTGAGCCCTCACTAGAGACCTTCCACATACTTCACATACAGAAATACTCATAAGCAACCTATTTATTGCAGATGAAGACCTGGAATAGAGTGAAAAAAATGCCCATACAGCTTGCTTTCTTATAAAAGCTTTATTTCTACCATTTATGTGCCGCATGATCCTGGTTACTCTCTAACTTTCCAACACCAAGTTTCTACAAAACTTAACATTGAAATAAAATTGCCAGTCTCCTAGGTGGTGAGCAATTATTTAAAAAACATTTTCCTGGTATACAAGTTATATCCAAATGAATGTTATTGAATCTACATTGAGGAATAGAAGGAACCAGAGGGCCATAGGATCTTGGTTTGACCAGTCCCTTAACTTACGAAACTATAGATGATTTCCCAGGACCCACTATGAAACTTTACCCCCTCAGATACATATGGTTCCTGATGGTTATGGGGAAGAGGCTTATCTGGAAAAGTGTAGCCAGACCCTAGAGTAACTGTTTTTAATCTTCTCTTGATTTCTGCAACCTAACCTGGGATGTAATTAGAATAGGCTAAGCTTTGAGGAGGCAGGAGGAGAAGGGCAGATGGGCATTCATGAGTCAAAAGCTGATATGATCTTCATGAGAGGCAGTAACACTCATTGCCACCATTATGGATACTTTTCTCATGTGTATAGAGTCAGCAGAGTTGGGCAGACAGGGGCAAATGTGATGTTTAAACTTGAGATCCTTTAAAGTCTATTGGGTTATAATGACTGTTTTTTCTTTCCCCATCATTAGATTACGTAAGGAGTGGATGAACAAGCAAATGAATTATGCTTTTTAACTATTTTTGTACACAAACAATTGTGGGCAGTGTTAAATCATGTTTTTTTGGTCACCTGCAAAGTTTTCATCATGGAGCATTAAATGAGAGTTTTTTGTTATTGATTCTCAAAAATTGTATGACATTTAATTTTTGAGAAGTTTTATAATTGTTAAGTTCCATTTCTTTTTTTCCACGTTTTATTGGTACAATGTAAGTTGTATACATATTGATGGGGTAAATGAGTTTTTAAAGTTAGTAATAAATGTGGGCTATCTTTAAGAGAAACACTCAGGTTGTGAAGTTTTATATATATAATAAGTATTCTGTTTCCTCCTGGGTCTTAAATGTATCCTGTAACAGTCAGGGGAGGGTTGTAGATTGTTTCCTAGTTCTGTATATAGGTAATTTTTAGAAACCAGATTATCATGTTTTTCAAAATTGAGATATGATAATCTAAATCTCTCATGGGCTTTGATGAGTGGCTCCATAAATAAACTGATAGATCTTTTCTTTTGTTTTTTTCAATCTTACCCAGCTCATTGCTATTTCTGAGTGTAACCTGGATGTACCTTTTAGGCTTTTGTGGAGAGAATAAAGGAATCTGATGTTGGGAGACTATGGTTTTTATTTTCTAGCTGTGTTGTGGATGATATATTGATGATCGACATGTTCAAGTTCTCTTTGTAAAATAAGCCATATAGCTTTTTTTTTTTTTTTTTATTTTTTTTTTATTTATGGTATTCGAGGAGTTGAACTCAGGGTCGGGCACTCGACACTGTTCCAGCCAGAATTAGCAATATTTAATGTGAAATTTTAGGTGGATAAATTAACTAATATTCTTTAGCTATTCCAGAAAATCACAGTTTAATATCAGGTATGCATTATGATGTTTTATCTCAATTTTTTCCATTACAGTTCTAATTGCATTCTCCTGTTTGGTACTGCATGAAAGAACACACATCTTTGATTAAATCTTTAATCCCTTTTTTCAATTTGTGTCCATTAAAATAACAAACTTTGTAAAAGTAAATGTATATAGCATGTACATTTAGATGAATGTTTGTTCATTATAAATAGGTACTTTAGCAGATGTATAATTATTCTTAAAATGTTGAATTTTATCAAAAGTATTTGGATTCTGGGCGGGGGTTGTAGCTCAGTGCTAGAGCACTTGCCTAGCACATTGAGGCACTGATTTTCGATCCTTAGCACCACATAAAATAAATAATAAAGGTATTGTTTCCTTAAAAAAAAAGTATTTGGAATTCCACTCAGAAAAAGCTACAATCTGTCAAATGTAAAATTGTCTGCCATGTTGAAAAGAATTTTGGAAGCTCTGGGTTTATGTGGAGTATTGAGTATTTGCATTTAATTTTAACTTTCCTGCTCAAATAGCATAAAAATGAAAATACACAAGGGAAGAAAAAGGTTGGAAAGGAACTGCAAAGAGTGGAAACCTTGACTTAGCAGATTTGAGATATCTGAATCCCATGCTTGCTAGTGGGAAAAACTGAAAACTAATCTCATTTACACACTATATCTTCAGATAGTCTATTGGAAATTATATTTTCAGGAACTGAGAATGAACTATGTGTAGGTCTTCTTTAACTTATCTATTTGTAGCTGTCTTTATCTGATTCTGTCAGCAGTTTTGAAGTCCTATTTTTTCATTAAGTTCAAATAGACGGTATCTCGTGGATTGGAAGTTTTCATGTGGAGTTGAGGAAATGGGATTCTTACTACAAATTGATTAAGTAACAGTGGGACTTAACTAAATATTATGTACTGAAAACTTCTCAGTCTTCTTGCTGTATGTGGTCTGGTTTAAATTCAGGCAGCAGACCATACTCTTTTAAGCGGGAGCAAATTTGACCAGGGCACGAAGGGTCTACACATGCTAACTATGCCAGCTTTTTGATTTATTGCCTCTGAGTTTCAAACCACACTCCTTTTGGCTTTTCTTATGATACTGGAGCTGGTCAGGTATGTGGACAAGGCACACCAACCCATTTTTTGTCCCTGCACCCCCACCAGTTTTTAATTGACACATTCTAGTTGTACATTTTATGAGTTTTGTTGTTAACATGTTCACTCATGCAAACACAAACAATATATTACAATATAATTTGACCTCAATTTCACTCCCCAGCACTTTATTCCTCCCTCCCTTCCTGCCTCCCATCCCTTGGTCCCTTTCCTCTACTGATCTCCCTTTGATTTTTTTTTTTTGGAAATGAGGGTCAGGGACCCATGGCTTTGTGAATGAAGGCCAGAAGTTTTGCACTTGAAGCTCATCCCAGTCCTCCACTTTGATTTTTAGGTGATCCACCTTCATCTTTTTCCCCCTGTCTCTAGCTACTGCATATGAGAGGAACATACAAACCGTAGCTTTTGAGTTTGACTTATTTCCCTTCACATGATGGTCTCCAGTTCCATCCATTTTCCTGCAGATGCTGCAATTTCACTTTTCTAATTTGGCAGGACAAAACTCCATTGGGTTTATATATCACATTTTCTTTATCCATACATCCATTGATGGAAACCTAGGCTGGTTCCATAGTTTGGCTATTGTGAATTGGTGCTACTATAAAAAGTGGGTATGCATGTATCACTATAGTAAGATGCCTTTTATTCTTCAGGGTAAATACTGATTGGAAGTGGTATTAGCTGAGTTATATGGTGGTTCTGGCCTAGTTTTTTGCGGGACCTCTGTACTGATTTTCATAGTGATTGTACTAATTAACAATCCCACAAACAGTGTACAATTATTCCTTTTTCACTCACATCCTTTCCAAGCGGTTTAATATTATTTGCATCTTTGATGACTCTGTTCTGATGGTGTGAGGTGAAATCTCAGTTTGGTTCTGATTTGTATTTCCTTAATTAGTAATGATGTGTTGAACCCATTTTTTTTCATATATTTGTTGGCCATCTGTATTTCTTTTTTGAGAAGTGACTGTTTAATTCATTTGCCCATTTATTAATTGGTTATTTGGATTTATTGGCATTCAAAGTTTTTTGAGCAGTTTGTATATTCTAGATAATTAATTCCTTGTCAGAAGAGTAGCTAGCAAAGTTTTCTTCATTCTCTATGGGTTCTCTCTTTACATTCCTGTTGTATCCTTTGGTGGAACAAAGCTTATTTCTTATTTGTGAGCTGAATCTACGTTGATTCTGTTAATACAGGAGGACTGTGGAGAGATGACTAGGCTAGAGAAGATTGAATGGACATGATCTCCTGTTTTATCTTAAGGGGCACTCTGCTCTGGAAGTGGTTTGTGCTTTCAGTATTTCACGGGCAGGTAGAAGTCTTCATTCTGATGATTGGCTCCTAGCAAACATTCTTCTTTACTGAACAGTCACTGGAGAGCATTGTATCTGTAGTAATCACCCATTTCCTCACAGATCTATGGTTTAGCATTTTTTTTTTTTTTCGGATGTACCTTTTCCTTGGCCTTAAGTGTGACAGCTGCTTTATACAATGGTGCTTCATTTATAATGCTGAGAACTTTTTTACATTTTTTTGTTTACCCTCTTTTACCTATTTAATGATTCTTTATGTTAATTTTTTTTCTTTCTGTTTGACTGGTTGGTGTAAGTTTCTGTCTGCCGGACAATATCTCACGTAGTATTCCAACATCTGGAGTTTACCCAGCAAATGATAGAGCTAGATTTCTATCCCTTAAGTCATAAGCATCAGCAAATTTTACCCATGCATTTAAAACTTCCAGTTAACTTTTTATTTCCTTTCCCTTAAATATTAGCTGACAACCAAAAGATACAGAATTTGTGGATTCCTTGACTATTGCATATTCCTACCATTAAAAAAAAGAAAAAAGAAAAATTAAATTTTATGATAACTAGAAGAAGGATCTTGAAGGTTTTTCAAAACACAAATAATGATAAAGAGATGGCAATTGTATAGTTTACCCTGAATTTGATCAACACATATTGTATACATATTGAAATATTACATTGTATTCCATAAAATATCGCTTGGCACTATTAAATGTTAATTAGGAAATTTTAAAAAGTTTAAGGTAGAAGGAAATGTTAACTATCTGGATTTGATCAATTACATACTTATATGTATTAATGAAAGTTATCTGAAAGTACCTGATAAATTTGTACACATAACAAAAATAATGAAAACCTTATCTTGTGGAAACATACTGTATTAGGATGAAGAAAAATGTCACTATTATCTTTGAGAAAGAAAGGAAGATAATTCATTATGAAATAGGAACTAGATATAATAAAAAATATTTTTTAGTTATAGTTGGCCTTTATTTAATTCATTTATTTTTATATGGTGCTGAGGTTGACCCTGGACCCCAAACGTGCTAGGCGGAGTGCTCTAATGCTGAGCCACATCCCCATCCTGGCTACTAATATGTTTTAAGAAAGGAATATTCAGATGATAGAAAGAAAGCTCTTAGAAATTAAAACCTGGTTATAGGAATGGCAGAATCAGTAGAATGGTTAGAAAGATAAAGTTGAAGGAATTCCTAGAAAATAGAATGAAAGACAAAGTTGTAGAAAATGGGGAAAAGATATGAAATTGGAAGTCTGCTTAAAGGGTATGCCATTTGAGAAAACAGGAAGAGAGAAACTGAAGTATAGAAATCCACTATACGAATAGTGGATTAGAGGATTGTAGGATAATTTTCCCAGAGTGGAAGAACATAGATTTCCAGACTCGAAAGGGTCCAGGAAGAACCTAGTACAAATAAATGATTAACATGATGGCATCTCACTGTGAAATGTCACGATATTATTAAGAAGAAGATTTTCAAGCATTTAAAGATAGGAAAAAGCATTTAATATACAAAGAATCAGGCAACAAAATGTCCTTTTTCTATGATATATTTAATATTATTTAAATTTTTTTTTACTGCTTTTAGTCTTTTGATCTCGATTAACTCTTTCATTTTAATTTTATTAATGTATCTTTAGGTCTTTAAACAAAACATTTACAGTTATAAATGTTTCTGAAAATACTTAGAAATATATACTATTCGCCAAAGACAGTTATTTAATTATTTAATTTCTTCCATGCACAAAGATGGATATGCCCTCTTTTTCCTTAGCTCTGAAAGAAATCTTCAAGCAGATTTTCATCCTCACTGTTACATTTTTTAAAAAATAATTTTTAATGTGTACAACTCATAGTGCATATGAATTTAGTATCTTTTTACATACAACTGTTTGTATAACAAAGTATATTCGTACAATTCAGTCTTCAATCATGCATTAAGGAAAATGATATCCGTCTCATTCAACCACCTTATTTTTTTTCTCCCTTTTCTTCCCCACTCCCTCCCCCCTTGCTCCCTCCCTTACCCTCCCTTCCCTTTGACCATTCTAGTGTTCCTCTAATCCTCCTATGTACCCCCCCCCCCATCCAACAATACTTTGAACTAGCCTCCTTATATAAGAGAAAACATTTGGTACTTGGATTTTTGAGACTGACTAACTTCACTTAGCATTATGTCTTCCAACTTCATCCATTTACCTGCAAATGCCATTAATTTATTTTCTTTTATTGCTGAGTAAAATTCCATTGTGCATATATACCACATTTTCTTAATCCACTCATTTACTGAGGGACATCTAGGTTGGTTTCCACAACCTAGCTATTGTGAATTGTGCAGCTACAAACATTGAGATAGCTGTGTCACTGTAATATGCTGTTTTTTTAAGTCCTTTGGGAATAGACCCAGGAGTGGGATGGCTGGGTCATAGGAATGGTTCCATTCCCAGTTTTCCAAGAAATCTCCATACTGCTTTCCATAACGGTTGCACCATTTTGCAGTCCCACCAGCAATGTATGAGTGTGCCTTTTTTCCCCCACATCCTCTCCAACATTTATTGTTGCTTGTGTTCTTGATAGCTGCCATTCTGACTGGAGTGAAGTGAAATCTTAGAGTAGTTTTGATTTGCATTTCTCTAATTGCCAGCGATGTTGAACATTTTTCATGTATTTGTTGATTAATCGTGTATCTTCTTCTGAGAGGTGTCTTCTCAATTCCTTAGCCCATTTATTGATTGGGTTATTTTTTTTTTTTAGTGTAAAGTTTTTTGAGTTCTTTATATATTCTAGAAATTAGTGCTCTATCTGATGTGCATGTATTAAATATTTGTTCCCAATTAGTTGGCTCTCTATTCACCTCACTGATTGTTTCTTTTGCTGAAAAGAAGCTTTTTAGTTTAAATCTATCCCATTCATTAATTCTTGGTAGTAATTCTTGCGCTACAGGATTCTTATTAAGGAACTTGGGGCCTAATCCGACATGTTGGAAATTGGAGCTTACTTTTTCTTCTATTAGGCGTATTGTCTCTGTCTAATTCCTAGGTCCTTGATCCACTTTGAATTGAGTTTTGTGCATGGTGAGAGATAAAGGATTTAATTTCATTTTGTTGCATATGGATTTCCAGTTTTCCCAGCACCATTTGTTGAAGAGGCTATCCTTTCTCCACTGTACATTTTTGGCACCTTTGTCTAAATATAAGATAGCTGAAATTATATGTATTAGTTCTCTGTGTCCTCAATTCTGTACCATTGGTCCACCAGTCTGTTTTGGTGCCAATACCAAGCTGTTTTTGTTACTATTGCTCTATAGTATAATTTAAGGTCCGGTATGGTGATGCCCCCTGCTTCACTTTTCTTGCTCAGGATTGCTTTGGCTATTCTGGGTCTCTTTATTTTTCCAGATGAATTTCATGACTGCTATTTCTATTTCTTTGAAGAATGACATTGGGATTTTGATTGGAATTGCATTAAATCTGTATAATGCTTTTGGTAGTATGGACATTTTGACAATATTAAATTCTACCTATCCAAGAGCAAGGTAGGTCTTTCCATCTTCTGAGTTCATCTATAATTTCTTTCTTTAGTGTTCTATAATTTTCGTTATAGAGGTCTTTCACCTCTTTCGTTAAGGTTGATTCCCAGGTATTTTTATTTTTTTTGATGCTATTGTAAATGGGGTATTAGTTTTCATCATTTCCCTTTCAGAGTCTTTGTCGCTGATGTACAACAAAATGCCTTTGACTTATGTGTATTGATTTTGTATCCTGCAACTTATGCCAAATTCATTTACTAGTTGTAAAAGTTTTCTGGTAGAGTTTTTTGGTCTTCTAGGTAGATTATCATGTCATCAGCAAATAGTGCTAATTTGAGCTCTTCTTTTCCTATCTTGATCCCTTTAATTTCTTTCTATCTGTCTAATTGCTCTGGCCAGAGTTTCCAGTACTATGTTAAATAGCAGTGGGTGAAAGGGGGCATCCCTGTCTTGTTCCAGTTTTTATAGAGGGAATGCTTTCAATTTTTTTCTCCATTTAAGATAATGTTACGCTCGGGCCTTCGTGCATAGAATAGCTTTTTATAATGTTAAGATATGTTCCTGATATTCCTAGTTTTTCCAGTGTTTTGAACATAAAGGGGTGTTTGTATTTTTGTCAAATGCTTTTTCTGTCTGTCTATTGAGATGATCATATTGATTTTTGTCTTTAAGTCTATTGATGTGGTGTATTATGTTTATTGATTTCAGTCCAGAATGTTAACCAGCCGGCATCCCTGGGATAAACCCCAACTTGATACAGTGGAGCACTAATCTTTTTTTTTTTTGTACTGGGATTGAACTCAGGGCACTTGTCCACTGGGTCACATATCCCAGCCTTTTTTTGTAATTTTCATTAGAACAGGGTCTCACTGAGTTACTAAGTGCCTCGCCACTACGCTGATGCTCCCATGGCTTTGAACTCACAATTCTCCTGCCTGTCAGCCTGCCCAAAGTGCTGGGATTACCGGCGTGTGCCAAACGCGCCCTGCTCACTAACTTTATTTGATATTTTTTGTATCCGATTTCCCAGGATTTTGTTGAGGATATTTTGGCATCTATGTTCATTAAAGATATTGGGCCTTGAAGTTTTTCTTTTTGGATGTGTCTTTGCCTGGCTTTTGGAATTCATGTGATATGGGCCTCATAAAGAAAGAGTCTGGCAGAGCTCCCCTCTTTTTCTATTTCTTGAAATAGTTTTGAAGAGCATATGGTTATTAAGTTCTTCTTTGAAAGTCTTATAGAACTCGGCTGTAAACCCATCAGGTCCTGGGACTTTTCCTTAGTTGGAAGCTTTTTGATGACAATCTTTCTATTTCTTTCGCTATGTAATCTGGATCCTGTTTAAAATTGTGTCTGAGCCTTCCCACATCCAGTTTTAGGAGGCAAATCATATGACTTCTAGAAATCTGTCACAATGCATTCAGTATTTATTCTACTTTTATGTATAGTACAAAGTTTTCAAAGTAATTTCTAATTATAATTCTGTATATCTGAGGTGTTTTGTTGTGATATTCCATTCCCTTTTTTCCATCACGAATGTTAGTAAATTTGAGTTTTTTTCCTCTTCTTCATTTCGTTAGCATCGCTAAGGGTCTGTCACTTTTGTTTATTTTTTTCAAAAGAACAGCCAACTTTTTAGTTTTGTCAATCTCGTTTGAATGTTTCCTTAGTCTCCAATTTCATTAATTTCTTGCTGCACTGATTTTTTAATTATTTCCTGTCTTCTACTGGCTCGTTGGTGTTGTGGCTGTCTTCTATTTTCTGATGCTTTGAGGTGTGATGTTAAGTCATTTATATGTTTGATTTTTTTTTCTCTCTAAGGAATGGAACACTCAGTGCAATGAAATTTTCCTCTTACTAACTGCCTGTCATAGTGTCCCAGAGAATTTCCTATATGATGTATCAGTGTTCCCTCATTTACCTCTATGGAAATTTTTTGATCTCCTCTATGATGACTTCTTTCACCCCTTGTTCATATCAGTAGCATGTTGTTTAGCTTCCAGTTGATGGAGTATTTTTCTTATTCCTTGTTTTGTCGTTTGATTTTCCAATTTCAATCCCTTTAATGGTCTGAAGCATGCAGGTAGTATCTCTATTTTTTTCATATTTGCTGAGAGTTTGGCCTATGTGACATAATATATGGTCTATTTGGAGAAGACGCCATGTGCTGCTGAGGAAGAAGAAGTGTATTCGTTTTACATAGAAGGATGAAAATAGTCATATACTATGTCCGTGTAGGTCCTAAATTGTTAAATTGTTTTAAGTTAAGGCTTAAAGTTTTCTTTGTTTAGCTTTTGCTTGGATGATCTATCCATCTGGTGAGAGAGGTGTTTTGAAGTCCCCCTAGAATAACTGTGTTTCCGTCTATTTTACTCTTGAAACTTATGGAAAAGTTTGTTTGATGAATGTAGGTTGCCCCCCCCTCCCCTCCATTATTTGGGGCATATATGATTTATGATTGTTATAATCCTGTTGATGACGGGATGTTCCCTTGAGTAGCTAAGAAATATCCATCTTTGCCCTCTTGATATAGTTTATTGGTTTGAAGTCTACCTTATTTGATATGAGAATGGAAACCCCTGCTTGTTTCCAGCCGGCCATAGTGAGTGATAAGACTTTTCCAGCCTTTCACTTTCAGTCTGTTGATGTCTTTTTCTATGAGGTGGTGTTTCTTGGAGACAGCAAAATTGTTGGGTCGATTTCTTTTATAATCCCAATTCTGATAATCTGTGTCTTTTGAATTCGAGTTATAGGCCATTAACATTCAGGGTTATTATTGAGATGTGATTTTTTATTCCCATCCATTTTATTTGAATTATGGTCTTTAGCTTGATTTGGTTTTTCTCTTCTGGTTGGTATTTCCCTTTAGTTTAATATCTCCCTTTGTTGATTTTCATTATTCATCTTTCTCTTTCTTCCTTCATGAAAAATGTTGCCCAGACGATTCAGAAGTTGCTGGCTTTCGAGTTGTGAAATCTTTTAGCTTTTGCTTTGTCGTGGAAGGTTTTTATTTCATCTTCGAATCTAAAGCTCAATTTTGCTGGAATATAATGATTCTTCATTGGTTGACATCCCTTTTCTTTCAGAGCTTGAAATATGCTATTTCCAGGATCATTCTTGCTTTTAAGGTCTGGTTGAAAAAATCTGAACATAGTCTGATATGGTTTCACCTCCTATATGTAATCTGCTTCCTTTCTCATTTTGTGGCTTTAGTATTCTCTCCTTGCTCAGGTATATTACAGGCATTTTTCATTATAATGTGTCTAGGTGTGGATTGCTGTTGAGATTTTTGTTTGTTGAGGGTGTTTCGGCTATGCCTCTTGAACTTGGTTCTTCCATTTCATTCCACAAGTTTTGGAAAATTTTCTGTAAATTATTTCGGTTAAAATAAATTACTCATTCCTTTGGCGTGAAACTCTAGCCCCTTCCTCTTTACGCCAATCACTCTTAAGTTTGGTCCTTTTTATGCTGTCCCATAATTCTTGGATGTTATGTCTGTCTTGATTTCCAACTGAGCCTTTTGCTGTATAGTCTATAATTCTATACGTCCTAGGGCACTTAGATTTTTGTCTTCATTGTCTGATGTTCTTTCTTCCAATGGTCTACTCTGTTGGAGACTGCTTTCAATAGAACTTTTATTTTGGTTAGTGCTTCTTTCATTTCTGGAATTTCTGTTTGGTTTCTCTTTAGAAGCCTCTATTACCCCTATTGAAGTAAATCTTTTACTCCTGTAGATTTGTTTTTTGGAGTTTCTTTGTCAAAATGGATCTTTTGCCTCTCCTGTACTTGCTAACCCTCAATCGCATTTTTGAGGCTTCATTTCTATAAGTTCTCATAAACATTTGAGCATATGTAATGTCTCGTAAAATTCCAATCGCTGATCAACGTGGACCAATCATTGTGTTTGCCAATGAATCTACTAATGAGGAATCTTGATTTGATGTGTCACGTTTCTTCCCTTGTTTTTTCATGTGCTTGTGTGTCTTTTTCTTACCTCGCATTGGTGTGTCTGCGAGATCACATTTATTGACTTATTTTCGATTTTACCTTAAAAGCCCTATATTTTGTGTTCCTGTATAGGTACAATCTATCAATCGCCTTATTATTCCATATTACAACTTTGAAACCTAACACTTCTTATTCAGGAAATGCAATTTTGATCACAATGTACAAACGTTGGTTTAACCAGCAATAGTTATTTCCAACCTTACTCTGTCACTAAACCTTCTGACTATGGTATTCTTTTCTATCAAGTATTGGATTACAGAGGTAATAATGTTTAGGGAAGAGGAAGTTGTCTAATGGATTTGTTTCTTTGGCTACGTATGATAAAAAGAGTTCTATTGACGTAGTTTAGTGGAAGTGGTTTAGTATCAGTAGACAGCAAGAGAAGAAAGATGAATGGCAGTTAACAATTCGGTGGAAAGACCAAATGTTCTAAATATAGAAAAGTAATATGGAAAAGGAAGAAATAATGATAAAAGAGTTAGAAATATTGGTGTACAAGAGAGAGGAAGAGAGAGAATCATTAGAAAATAGGAGAGATAAACTACTAACTCTCTAAGTAAGACTTTTTGCTCTAGTAAACCACCTTCTGCGAGTCCATAGATCAATTGCACGGCGTTTCTAGACATCCCCAAAGTTCTGCATATAAGCTTTACCAACTTTATTTTGGCTCGGAGGTATAGGTAGGCAACTGCGAGTGTCGTAACTATGAAAAAGTATAAAAAGCGGAAGAAAAGAAGATGAAATTGAGAAAAGAAAGGAACGGAAGGAATGAGCAAGAGAGCAGAAGCAAACACACTTTGACATCATCCACAAAAAAAAAAAGAAATAGCTCAAAACTAAAAACAAGCACAAAAAAGAAAAAGAAAAACTTAAACAAACATAACAACAAAATACCCCTCCTAAAACCAATAAAACAACAAACCAAAACAATCAACAAAATAAAGTCAAACCCTAAAGGTCTCAACCAAAACGGCCCCTGGAAGCCCCTCTCTTTTCCCTTTCCATTTAAGCCAACTGCATTGAACCACGTCCAGATAGTCTGCGACCCTGTTAGAGAAGTCAAGTCTGCACCCTAGCCAGCGGCTGAATGGCTCAGGGGAGATTGGCTCAGGGGCGTTGTGTGTCAACAGATTGAATGGCACAGGGAAGGGGACCCTCCGAAGCACCCTTTCCCCATGCCCACCCACAGTTTGTAGCTTCTTGTGGCCACTAGGGGCAGGCCTCAGACACGGCCTCCCCTGCTGGTTAACCCGCGTCTAACCCAGGTGTGTGCGTGCCTTCAGGGCCGCTGGGGGCTCCCTGGATTTCTGCAGCTGTTTGTCATCGCCTCCCGTACCTTTTTCCCCCTTTGTCTGGTCAGCCACTGCACTCTCAAAGTGCCGGGGGGTGGCCGTTTTGTCCCTTCCCCCCTGCATTCTACAGCACTCCGCAGACCCTTGTCTAGCTGCGGGATTGGCTTGGCAAGCAGTGCGAAAGAAGCTACCACATGACCAACCGCCCACTCCTTTAGGCCTCTTTTTATCTTTCCTCCCCGATCGGTTTTCAAAGCCGCTGGGTGGATCGGCTCTTTGTTTGCGAATGGTATGGCCCCTGCGCCCTGTACACAGACAGCGCTCTTCGGGCTGTTGGACCTGCTGCGACCGCTGCCTCTGCTTGTTGTGGTCCTGGGGGGGGGGGGGGGTAGAACCTTGTATTTCGCTGACCAGAGGTGGCAGGAATGTCGTCGGCTCCCTTTCATTGCAATAGAACCACCAGCAACGCGCTCAAAACTTCACCACTCGCCCATCCTTCGGCAGCTGCGTCCAGAGAGCACCTCCCTCCTGCCGGCCATCTTCCCCAAAAAAAAAAATCTAAGAACATTTTATATTGAAGTAAAGTCACTTCCCCCTGCCAGAAGCCTTAGTGTTTTTATTTAGCATAGTAAAAGTATGTATGTAATCATTTATAATTAATATTTATTTGTTTTTTAGATATACATAATAGAAGTTAATTGACATGTTATCTTACAGTACAGAACCCATAGTTAATTAGAATTCCATTCCTAATTGAATACACTGGTCATGCCCATTCATTTATAGCCAAGGAAAGTTATGTCTCATTCATTCTATTGTCTTTCCTGCTTCCATTCCCCCTCCCTTCCCTTCATTCCACTTTGTCTAATTCAACGAACTTCTGTTCTTTCCCCCTCTACCCTACTTTGTTTGTGGGTTACATCCACATATTAGAGAGAATATATGGCCTTTGTTTTTGTGGATTGGCTTATTTTCACTTGGCAAGATAGCTTATTAGTTCTGTCCATTTACCAAGCAAATGTCCATAGATTTAATTCTCTCTTTATGACTGAGTAATATCCCATTGTGTATATATACCAACATTTTCCTTTATTCATTCAACTATGAAGGTACCTAAGGTTGGTTCCATAGTTTGGCTATAGTGAATTGAACCTGCTATACAAAACACTGATGTGGCGCATCACTGTAAATGCTATTTTAAGTCCTTTGGGTATAAACCAAGGGTGTGAATAACTGATCCTATACAAGTTTTCTAAGGAAACAATGCTTTTACCCAGAGTGGTTGCAACAGTCTGCAGTCCAAAACAATGTATGAGTGAATTTTTCCCCTCACATCCTTGTCTGCATTTCAATGTACTTCGTAATTTCTTATTAAATTGCCAGTTGACTGGTGTGAGATGGAATCTCAGTGTAGTATTAATTTGTATTTTCTAATTTCTAGTGATGTTGAACATTTTTTCATATATTTTTTGACCAATTTGTATTTCTTCTTCTTTGAAGTGCATGTTTCATTTCCTTTGCACATTTATTGGATTGGGGTTTTTGTTTTTTTCTGGTGTTAAGGTTTTTGAGTTCTTTTGATGTATCCTGGGAGATTAATCTTCTGAGATGCAGTTGGCAAAGATTTTTCTTCTATTCTGTTGGCTCTCTGTTTACATTCCTTAATTGTTTTCCTTTGCTGTAATTAATCTTTGTAGTTTGATTCCATCCCTTTTATTGGTTCTTGATTTTACTTCGTGAACTTTCAGGAGAAGGAAATCAGTTTGTAAGCCAATATGGGTGGAGATTTTGGCCTACTTTTGCTTCTAGTAGGCAAAGGTTTCTATTCTACTGCCTAAGTCCTTGTTACACTTTGTGTTATGTGGCAGGTTGAGAGATGGGGGTTTGATTTCAATTCAGTTGCATTTGGATTACCAGTTTCCCCAGCATCATTTGTTGTGGCAGGCTCCTTTCTTTTCTCCAATTTATGTTTCATGGTGCCTTTGTTCTTGTATGAAATGCTCTAGCTGTATTTATGTGGATTATGTCTCTGTGTCTTCTCTTCTCTACTTTTGTGATTCATGTCTGTTTTCGTACCAATACCATTGCTGTTTTAGTACGGTAGCTCTTGTAGTATATATTTAAGATTGGTATTGTGATTCCCCTCTGCTTTACTTTTCTTGCTAAGGATTGCATTTGGCTATTCGGTCGTATTCTTTTTTTTTCTTTTAGTTTTTTTCCAAATGAATTTACATGACTGCCTTTTCTATTTCTTATTTCTTCTTTTTTTCTTTTTTTTTTATATTAACTTTAACAGTTTTTTTCTCTAATTAGTTGTACATGACAGCTGAATGATTTCATTTCGTTGTACACAAAATGGAACATAACTCTTTAATTTCTTGGTTGTTTTTCTATATTAGAATTATACATTATACCTAGGGTAATGATGTCTGTCACAATTTACCATGGTTATGTACCCTCATGCCCCCTCCTCTCCTATGCTCACAATCCAAAAGGTTTTTCCTTTTTCCCCATGCCCCCTTCACCCCATTATGGATCAGGCATGCCACTTATCAGAGTGAACATTTGGCTTGGCTTTTTGGAATTGGCTTATTTTGCTTAGCATGATAATCTCCAAACACCATCCATTTACCTGCATATGTTATTATTTTTTTCTCTTTAATGATGAGTAATATTCCTTTGTGTAATGGAATATTCCAATATACCACTGTTTTTTAATCCATTCATCTATTTTTTGTTTAATATTTATTTATTTACTTAGTTGTAAACAATGCCTTTATTTTTATGTGGTGTGATGAGGATCGAAACCGGGCCATGCACGCATCAGGCAAGGCTCACTGCTGAAGCACAACCCACTGCCTTATTCCATTCATCTATTGAATGATCTAGATTGGTTCTAGCTATTGGTGAGTTGAGCTGCTATAACATTGATGTTGCTGCATCACTATAGTATACTTATTTTCAGTCCTTTGGGTTATAGACAGGAGTGGGATAGCTGGGCCTTGTGGTCGTGTCCATCCCAAGTTTTTATAAGGGATCGTCTATATTGCTTTCACAGAGTGGTTGCACCAATTTGCAGTTCCAACCGGCATTGTATGAGTATACTTTTCCCCTACTTTCTTTCTTTTTGGGGTGGGTTCTGGAATTGATCTCAGGGGCATTCAGACCACTGGGCACACATCCCCAGCCCCCCCTTTTTTTTTTTGTATTTGTTATTAGGACAGGGTCTCACTGAGTTGCTAAAGTGCCTCACCATTGTTGCTGGTCGCTTTGAACTCGTGTCCTCCTGGCCTCAACTTCCCACAGGCATGTGCAACCACACCCGGGGGGGGGGGGGGCTCCCCTGCATTCTTGCCAACAAATGGTGTTGCTTGTAATTCTTGATAATTGCCACTCTGACTGGAGTGAGATGAAATTCTTAGAGAAGTTTTAATTTGCATTTCTCTAATTGCTAGCGTATTGTTGAACATTTTTTCATATATTTGTTGATCAATTGCATATCTTCTTCCAAGAGGTGTCTGTTTCCATTCTTTAGTCCATTTTTTGATTGGTTTATTTGCTTTTTTTGGTGTTAAGTTTTTTATTATCCTGGAAATAGTGCTCTATCTGATGTGTGTGTAGTAATGATGTCTTTCACTCTATGTGGGTCTGTCTCATGTTATTGTGTATTTTCTTTTCTGACAAAAAGAAGGTTTTTTAGTTTGTATCCATCCCTTTTATGATCTTGATTTTTATTTCTTGTGCTTTAGGAATCTGGTTAAGGAAATCTGGGGACCTAATTTCCGACATGATGAAGTTTTGGCGCCCTACTTACTTCGTCTATTAGGCACAGGGTCTAATTCCTTGGTCCTTGATCTTCTTCTAGTTGAGTGGTTTGTGCTGTGAGAGATAGTGATTTAATTTCATTTTCCTACATATGGACTTCCAGTTTTCCCTGCATCCATTTGTTGAATAGGCTCTCTCTTTTTTCCAGTAATGTTTCAGTGCCTTTGTCTAGTATGGGATAACAGTATTTATGTGGGTTGGTGGTTGTCTTCTGTGTCTTCTCTTCTGTACTTCTGGCTATTCAGGCTGTGTTGGTACCAATTCCATCGTGTTTTTATTACGTCTAGCTCTGTAGTATAATTTAACGGTCTGGTATTGTGATATCTTCTGCTTCACTTTTCTCACTAAGGATTGCTTTGGCTATTTGGTTTCTTAATTTTTTCTGATTAAATTTCTTGACTGCCTTTTCTATTTCTTATTTTTGATGAAGAATGTCATTGGAATTTTAATAGGAATTTTAAATCTATATACAGACTTGGTCATATGGCCATTTTGACAATGTTAATTCTGCCTCTATAAGAACATGGGAGATCTTTCCATTTTTACGTTCTTCTTTCAATTTCTTTTTTTTGTTTTTAGTTGTCATTGCAGAGGTCTTACACATATTTTGTTAGATTGATTCCCAAGTATTTTATTTTTGTGATGGTATTGTGAATGTGATAGTTTTATGATTTCTTTTTCAGTAATTAATCATTGAAGTTTTTTTGTATAAAGGGAATGCAGTTGAATTTATGGGTATTAATTTTTTATCCTTGTTCTTTGATTAATACATTTTGAGTTATAGAAGTTTTTTGGTGGAGTTTTTGGCCCAGGTCCGCACATGCAGCATATGCCCTAATCCTACTAGAATCATGTTGCTTGGCAAATATGGATTGCTTGAGCTCTTGTATTCCTATTTCTATCCTTTTAATTTCTTTCCTTTTGTCTAATTGCTTCTGGCTTCCAGTTTCTAATGGACTCTGAGTGGTGAAAGAGGACATTCCTGTCTTGTTTTCAGGTCTTTTAGGGGAATGCTTTCAATTTTTATCATTCAGGAATGATGTTGGCCTTGGGTTTAAGATTCTATTGCTTTTACAATGTTGAGGTATGTTCCTACTATTTCTAGTTTTTCTAGTATTTAGGGAACAAATGCTTTTTTTTTTTTTTCTAAATTTTGTCAAATGCTTTTTCTGAATTTATAGAAATAATCATGTGGATCTTGTCTTTAACTCTGGTCAAGGTGATGATTTAATGTCTATTGATTTCCATATGTGTGAACCAACCTTGCATCCCTGGAGATGAACTACATTTGATTGTGGTGCACTGTATTTTTAAACAGTTGTTTATTGTAGGAGATTTGCTGTTATTTTATTAAGGAAAGGTTTGCATCGTATATCATCAGGGAAGTTGGTCTGAAGTTTCTTTCCTTGATATGTCTTTGTCTGGTTTTGGTTCAGGGTGTTATGGACTTTATAGGAATGGAGTTTGGAAGGATTCCCTCCTTTTCTGTTTCATGGAATAAGTTGGGGAGGATTGGTTGTTCTTCTTGAAGTTCCAGTGATGTAAGCAAGAATCTGTCTGGCTTGGGCTTTTCTTTGTTGTTAGGTTTTGTTGGATTCTTCAATTTCAGTGCTTGAAACTGATCTCTTTAAAATTGTGTCCTTGTCATTCATTTTGTTAGGGTCATTTGTCTCTAGAAATTTGTTTTGATGTCTTCATGATTTTCTGTTTTTTTGGGAGTGTAGATTTTCAATGTAGTTTCTGACTGTCATTGTATTATATATAGTGTCATTGGTGATAATTGCTTTTTCTTTCATTAATTTTAGTGATTCTTCTCCTCTATCCTCTTTAGCTTGGCTAAGGTTTTTATCAGTTTTATTCTCTCAACTTTGTTTCCTAATTTTTTTGAAAATTTTCTTTCAATTGCTTTGATTTTGCTCTGATTTTATTATTTTGTCCTTTACTGATTTTTATTTTGATTTTGTTATTCTTTTTCTAGGGTTTGATGCATTAATTGTAGGTTATTTATTTGGTATCTTCCTATTCTTTAATAATTCACTTCAGTGCAATGAACTTTCTCTTAGGAATTGCTTCATATTGTCTCAGAGGTTTGATGAGTTGTGTTTGCTATTCTCATTTACCTCTAAGCATTTTAAATTTTAATTCCTAATTTTTCTGCTATCTACTTGGTCATTCATGTAGTATGTTGGTTTTGTCTTGCTGGTGTTATGAGCGTGGCTTCTATTTTTTTTATATTTTTTTATTCATTTTCTTATTTTATTTATTTATGTTCTGATAGAATGCAAAGTATTTTCTGTGTGCACTCAGAGTTGCATTGCTGGCTAAAGATAGTGTATATTTTTAGAGAAGTATTTGTCATGTGTGCTACTGAGAAGATAAGTATTATTCAGTAGCTGAAAGTGTATCAGATGAAATATTTTAATTTGTGTCTGTTAAGTCTCAAATTATTCATTGCATTTTCATTTCTATAGCTCTTTTTTTTTTTCAGTTTTTGTTTGGGGATTTATCTACAGTGTGAGAGGAGGGCATTTAAAGTCACCCTGTATGGGTTATTTTAAATGTTGTGGTCTATTTGATCTTGAAATTGAAAAGGGTTTTTTACATAGGTGCTATACTGTTTGGGTCATTAATATTTATGATTGGTATATTTTGTTGAAGTATTAATTTCCCTTAAGTATTATGAAATGACTTTCTTTGTCTCTTTTTAACCTGTTGGTTTTAAGTTCATTTATATATTACGAGGATCGAAACTACTCTGCTTGTTTACATGATCCCATGTTAAGGATATGTTTTTACCCATCCTTTCACGTTTATTCTGTGGGTACCTTTGCCTCTGAGGTATGTCTCTTTTGAGACAGCATTTTTTTGGAAGCCTTGTTGTTTAATCCAACCTGCCATTTTGTTAACTTTTAACTGTATCTTTAGGCCATTTACATTCAATGTTATATTTGAGTTATGATTTCCTATTCCCCTGTCAT
>JAKELJ010000517.1:0-24283 GCA_025594165.1 Tamias sibiricus
TATAGTGTTCCTGCTAGTCCTACCTATGAACCGACCGACCCATCAATATCTGTGGAACCGCTTCCTTATATCAGAAGGAAACATTCGGTATATGGATTTTTGAGATTGACTGATTTCACTTTAGCATTATATTCTCCAAATCATCCATTTACCTGCGAATGTCATTTAATTACATGTCTAGCAATACAAATTAAATCTCTGGCCCAAAGCCTACCCCCTCTCTCTCACTCCTCTCCGCTCTCTCTCTCTCTCTCTCTCTCTATTGGTACCAGGGATTGAACCCAGGGTGCTTAACCACTAGCCACACTCCCAGCCCTTTTTTAATTTTTTAAAATTTGAGACAGGGTCTCACTAAGTTACTTATGGCTTTGCTAAGTTGGGCGAGGCGGCTTTGAACTTTTAATTCTCCTCCTGCCTCAGCCCCTTAACTGCTAGGATACAGGCATGGCACCACGGTGGCCAGCCCTAATCCATTCTTTTTTTTTTAAAATAATTTTGTTTCCTTATTCTATATTTTGTTATACATGTTTGCGAGTACATTTCATTTCATATTACATATAAAGAAGCAATAATTTTTTCATTAATATAAATGTATTTTTTCACAACAATTGTGTCTTCATACATGTATTTTAGGGTAATAATGTGATAACTCGAGTCTACCATTATTCCTATCCTCATTGCCCTCTCCCCTCCTCCCCCTCTTTGTTCTATTTAAAAGCTCTTTCGTTCCTCTCAACCTCCCTACTCCCTTCCTTTATAAGTTAGTATCTTCATATCAAAGAGATTATTTCAACCCTTTGGTATTTTGGGGATTGCTGACATCACTTAGCATTATTTTCTCCAATCTCCATCTATTTACCTGCAAATGCTGTCCAAAACCCATTCTCTTCTTGCTCCATTTTTTTTTTTTATTTTTTTTTTTTTGGTTCCTGAGGGGATTGAAACTCAGGGGCACTTTGAACCACTGGGCCACATCCCCAGCCCTTTTTTTATTTGTTAATTTTATTTAGAGACAGGGTCTCCACTGAGATTGGCCTAAGGTGCCCTCGCCATTGCTGAGGCTGGGCTTTGAACTCGCTGATCCCCTCCTGCCGCTCAGCCTCCCAAAGTGCTTGGATTACAGGCGTGCAACCCACCACCTCGGCCAAAACCATTCTTGATATATTTGCGTAGAGGAAACTTCATTTTGGTTATTTACGTTCTAACCTCACTCGCATAAGCTCTCTCTATCTTTCTCAGTCCCTAAAAGCAGCATTTTTAGCTGACAACTCAATTTCCTCCTTCTTCCTACACAACAAGGGAAGCCACAGTCTGTGCTAGAAGAGACACTGAGATTGGGAGTCAAGGAACCTAGGTTAGGAGTCCTGTTACTGCTGTTGATTCCGGTTGTGTACCTGGACCAGTCACTTCTGTCCCGGTTGGCAGATCCCTCACCTATGGCATTGACTGGACCTCCACCACTCCATTTGTGGTATTTGAGGCTTTGCTTCAACTACCTTAGCTTTTAACAGTTCTTCTTTTTTTTTTATTTTATTTTTATAATTTTTAATATGTACAACTCATAGTGCATATATTTAGTATCTTTTTACATACAACTGTTTGTATACAAAGTATATTCGTACAATTCAGGTCTTCAATCATGCATTAAGGAAAATGATATCCGTCTCATTCAACCACCTTTTTTTTTTTTCTCCCCCTCCCTCCCCTCTTGCTCCCTCCCTTACCCTCCCTTCCCTTGACCATTCTAGTGTTCCTCTAATCCTCCTATGTACCCCCATCCAACAATACTTTGAAATAGCCTCCTTATATAAGAGAGAACATTTGGTACTTGGATTTTTGAGACTGACTAACTTCACTTAGCATTATGTCTTCCAACTTTCATCATTTACCTGCAAATGCCATTAATTTTGTTTTCTTTATTGCTGAGTAAAATTCCATTGTGCGTATATACCACATTTTCTTAATCCACTCATTTACTGAGGGACATCTAGGTTGGTTCCACAACCTAGCTATTGTGAATTGTGCAGCTACAAACATTGAGATAGCTGTGTCACTGTAATATGCTGTTTTTAAGTCCTTTGGGAATAGACCCAGGAGTGGGATGGCTGGGTCATAGGATGGTTCCATTCCCAGTTTTCCAAGAAATCTCCATACTGCTTTCCATAACGGTTGCACCATTTTGCAGTCCCACCAGCAATGTATGAGTGTGCCTTTTTTCCCCACATCCTCTCCAACATTTATTGTTGCTTGTGTTCTTGATGGCTGCCATTCTGACTGGAGTGAAGTGAAATCTTAGAGTAGTTTTGATTTGCATTTCTCTAATTGCCAGCGATGTTGAAACATTTTTTTTTTTTTTCATGTATTTGTTGATTAATCGTGTATCTTCTTCTGAGAGGTGTCTTCTCAATTCCTTAGCCCATTTATTGATTGGGTTATTTGTTTTTTTAAGTGTAAAGTTTTTTGAGTTCTTTTTATATTCTAGAGATTAGTGCTCTATCTGATGTGCATGTATTAAATATTTGTTCCCAATTAGTTGGCTCTCTATCACCTCACTGATTGTTTCTTTTGCTGAAAAGAAGCTTTTTAGTTTTAAATCTATCCCATTCATTAATTCTTGGTAGTAATTCTTGCGCTACAGGATTCTTATTAAGGAACTTGGGGCCTAATCCAACATGTTGGAAATTGGAGCTTACTTTTTCTCTATTAGGTGTATTGTCTCTGGTCTAATTTCCTAGGTCCTTGATCCACTTTGAATTGAGTTTTGTGCATGGTGAGAGATAAAGTTTAATTTCATTTTGTTGCATATGGATTTCCAGTTTTCCCAGCACCATTTGTTGAAGAGGCTATCCTTTCTCCATTGTACATTTTTGGCACCTTTCTCTAATATAAGATAGCTGTAATTATATGTATTAGTCTTCTGTATCCTCAATTCTGTACCATTGGTCCACCAGTCTGTTTTGGTGCCAATACCATGCTGTTTTTGTTACTATTGCTCTATAGTATTAATTTAAAGTCTGGTATGGTGATGCCCCCTGCTTCACTTTTCTTGCTCAGGATTGCTTTGGCTATTCTGGGTCTCTTATTTTTCCAGATGAATTTCATGACTGCTATATTTCTATTTCTTTGAAGAATGACATTGGGATTTTGATTGGAATTGCATTAAATCTGTATAATGCTTTTGGTAGTATGGACATTTTGACAATATTAATTCTACCTATCCAAGAGCAAGGTAGGTCTTTCCATCTTCTGAGTTCATCTATAATTTCTTTCTTTAGTGTTCTATAATTTTCGTTATAGAGGTCTTTCACCTCTTTCGTTAGGTTGATTCCCAGGTATTTTATTTTTTTTTTGATGCTATTGCAAATGGGGTATTTTTCATCATTTCCCTTTCAGAGTCTTTGTCGCTGATGTACACAAATGCCTTTGACTTATGTGTATTGATTTTGTATCCTGCAACTTTGCCAAATTCGTTTACTAGTTGTAAAAGTTTTCTGGTAGAGTTTTTTTGGGTCTTCTAGGTAGATTATCATGTCATCAGCAAATAGTGCTAATTTGAGCTCTTCTTTTCCTATCTTGATCCCTTTAATTTCTTTGTCTGTCTAATTGCTCTGGCCAGAGTTTCCAGTACTATGTTAAATAGCAGTGGTGAAAGGGGCATCCCTGTCTTGTTCCAGTTTTTAGAGGGAATGCTTTCAATTTTTCTCCATTTAAGATAATGTTAGCTCGGGGCCTTGCATAAATAGCTTTTATAATGTTAAGATATGTTCCTGATATTCCTAGTTTTTCCAGTGTTTTTTGAACATAAAGGGGTGTTGTATTTTGTCAAATGCTTTTTCTGCGTCAATTGAGATGATCATATGATTTTTTTGTCTTTAAGTCTATTGATGTGATGTATTATGTTTATTGATTTCCGAAATGTTGAACCAGCCTTGCATCCCTGGGATAAACCCCACTTGATCGTGGTGCACTATCTTTTTGATATGTTTTTGTATCCGATTTTGCCAGGATTTTGTTGAGGATTTTTGCATCTATGTTCATTAAAGATATGGGCCTGAAGTTTTCTTTTTTGGATGTGTCTTTGCCTGGCTTTGGAATTAATGTAATATTGGCCTCATAGAAAGAGTCTGGAAGAGCTCCCTCTTTTTCTATTTCTTGAAATAGTTTGAAGAGCATTGGTATTAGTTCTTCTTTGAAAGTCTTATAGAACTCGGCTGTAAACCCATCAGGTCCTGGACTTTTCCTTGTTGGTAGCTTTTTGATGACATCTTCTATTTCTTTGCTTGTAATTGATCTGTTTAAATTGTGTATAGCCTCCACATCCAGTTTAGGCAAATCATATGACTCTAGAAATCTGTCAATGCATTCAGTATTTTCTATTTTATTAGAGTACAAGTTTTCAAAGTAATTTCTAATTATATTCTGTATATCTGAGGTGTTTGTTGTGATATTCCCTTTTTCATCACGAATGTTAGTAATTTGAGTTTTTTTCTCTCTTCTTCTTTTCGTTAGCATCGCTAAGGGTCTGTCAATTTTGTTTATTTTTTCAAAGAACCAACTTTTAGTTTTGTCAATTCTTTGAATGGTTTCCTTAGTCTCAATTTCATTAATTTCTGCTCTGATTTTAATTATTTCCTGTCTTCTACTGCTCTTGGTGTTGGTCTGTTCTTCTTTTTCTAATGCTTTGAGGGTGTGATGTTAAGTCATTTATTTGTTGGGTTTTTTTTCCTCTTAAGGAATGAACTCAGTGCAATGAATTTTCCTCTTACTACTGCCTTCATAGTGTCCCAGAGATTTCTATATGATGTATCTGTGTTCTCATTTACCTCTAGGAATTTTTGATCTCCTCTTTGATGTCTTCTTCAACCCCTTGTTCATTCAGTAGCATGTTGTTTAGCTTCCAGTTGATGGAGTAGTTTTTCTTATTCCTTGTTTTGTCGTTGATTTCCAATTTCATCCCTTTATGGTCCGATAGCATGCAGGGTAGTATCTCTATTTTTTTATATTTGCTGAGAGTTGCCTTGTGACATAATTATATGGTCTATTTTGGAGAAGGAGCCATGTGCTGCTGAGAAAAATGTGTATTCGTTTACTGAGGGATGAAATATTCTATATATGTCCGTTAGGTCTAAATTGTTAATTGTTTTGAGGAGGCTTAAAGTTTCTTTGTTTAGCTTTTGTTTGGATGATCTATCCATTGGTGAGAGAGGTGTGTTGAAGTCCCCTAGAATAACTGTGTTGTGGTCCTATTTTACTCTTGAACTTAAGAAGCGTTTTGTTTGATGAATGTAGGTGCTCCATTATTTGGGGCATACAGATTTATGATTGTTATATCCTGTTGATGGATGGTTCCTTAAGTAATAAGAAATATCCATCTTTGTCCCTCTTGATTAATTTTGGTTTGAAGTCTACCTTATTTGATATGAGAATGGAAACCCCTGCTTGCTTCCGCCGGCCATGTGAGTGATAAGACGTTTTTCCCAGCCTTTCACTTTCAGTCTGTTGATGTCTTTTTCTATGAGGTGTGTTTCTTGGAGACAGCAAATTGTTGGGTCATTTCTTTTAATCCATTCTGATAATCTGTGTCTTTTGATTGGCGAGTTTAGGCCATTAACATTCAGGTTATTATTGAGATGTGATTTTTATTCCCATCCATTTTTATTTGAATTATGGTCTTTAGCTTGATTTGGTTTCTCTTCTGGTTGGTATTTCCTTTAGTTTAATATCTCCCTTTGGTGATTTTCGTTATCATCTTTCTCTTCTTCTTCATGAAAAATGTTGCCCAGGATGTCTGAAGTGCTGGCTTTCGAGTTTTGTGAAATCTTTTAACTTTTGCTTGTCGTGGAAGGTTTTTATTTCATCTTCGAATCTAAAGCTTAATTTTGCTGGATATAAGATTCTTGGTTGACATCCCTTTTCTTTCAGAGCTTGAAATATGCTATTCCAGGATCTTCTTGCTTTTAAGGTCTGGGTTGAAAATCTGAACATAGTCTGATTGGTTTCCCCCTATATGTAATTTGCTTCCTTTCTCTTGTGGCTTTTAGTATTCTCTCCTTGCTCAGTGTATTAGGCATTTTTCATTATAATGTGTCTAGGTGTGGATCTGTTGAGATTTTGTTTGTTTGGTGTTCGGTATGCCTCTTGAACTTGGTTTTTCCATTTCATTCCTCAAGTTTGGAAAATTTTCTGTAATTATTTCTTTAAATAGATTACTCATTCCTTTGGCTTGAAACTCTGCCCCTTCCTCTACGCCGATCACTCTTAAGTTTTGGTCTTTTTTATGCTGTCCCATAATTCTTGGATGTTATGTTCTTGATTTCTAACAAGTTTTGCTGTATTGGTCTAAATTCTTCTCTAGGACATATATTTTGTCTTCATTGTCTGAGGTTCTTTCTTCCAAGTGGTCTATTCTGTTGGAGATGCTTTCAATTGAGCTTTTATTTTGGTTTATTGCTTCTTTCATTTCTGGAATTTCTGTTTGGATTCTCTTTAGAGCCTCTATTTCCCTATTGAAGTAATCTTTTACTTCCTGTATTTGTTTTTGGAGTTCTTTGTCAAAATGATCTTTTGCCTCCTGTACCTGCTCCCTCAATCTCATTTTTGAGTTCATTCTTAAGTTCCAATAAACATTTGGCATATGTAATTTCTAAATTCCATCTCTGGCATTTGACCAACTGTGCTTGCCATGACATCTACTGATGAGGTATCTTGATTTGTTTGTGTCATTTTTCTTCCTTGTTTTTTCATGTTGCTTGTGTGTCTATTCTTCCTGCACTGGGGGACCTTGACTATTTCGATTTTACCTTAAAAGCCTTATGTTGTTCCTGTAGTACAATGCTATCAGATCACCTTATAATTCCTTTAGCACTTTTAAAACCTAACACTTTCTATTCAGAAAATCCAAGTTTTGGTCACAATGTACAGATTTTGTTAACCCAGGATATTATTTCCAATTTACTCTGTTACGCTTCTGTGATAGGGTTTTATAGCTTCAAGTATTGGATTACAGAGTGTTATGTTTATGGAGAGATGAAGGTAGTGTCTTGAGATTGTTCTTTCTTGGAAAGTATGAAAGAGAGACTATCTATTGAAATATGGTTTAGTGGCCAAGTGGTTTAGTATAAGTAGACGATGGCAAAGAAAGAGAATGGGGTTTGGACTAATTAGGAGAACAGCATCAATTGTATATATAAAGTAAGTTGGAAAAGAAAAGGAAATGAGAAAAGAGTAAGGAAATTGGTGTAAGAGAGAGGAGAAGAGAATCAAGGAAATAAGAGTAAACTATACATAACACCACTGTTGCTACCCATTCAATTTCCCGGATCTAGAAATCCCATGTTCCTGCGTAATAACTTGTTTTGCCTCTGGTTATATCGCACTCAGAAAACAGGAAAGGATGATGGAGGAAGAAACGATGCAAGAGTGAGAAGGAAGAAAAGAAGGAAAAAAAAAGAGCGGAAGCAAACATACTACTATAACAATCAGTGCTGAAGGAAAAAAAAAAAAAAGGCAGAACAAAAACAAAGCCAAAAAAAAATAAATAAACAAACCTACAACAACCAAAAAAAAACCAAAAAAAAAAAAAAAAAAAAAAAAAACACCTCCCTGCAATCCAACACAACAGAGCAAAACCAATAAACCAACAAAAAGAAAAGTAAAAAAAAAAGTCGAACCCCAAAGTCTCAGACAAGAACGGGCCCTGGGAATGCCCCCCTCTTTTTTTCCTTTACCAGTTTTCAAACCAGTTGGCTATTGATTCACGTCCAGACAGTCTGTGATCCCTGTTAGTGAAATCAAGTCCTGCAATCTTAGGCCAGTGGCTGTGCACGGTTCAGTGAAGGAGATGGGCCCCAGGGGGGTTGTGTGTGTCAGCAAGATGAATGGCACCGGGAATGGGATCCTTCCAGAAGGCAACCCCCTCCCCCCAAGCCTCGACACCACAGTTGGAGCCTCTTGTGGCCGCTTGTGCTAGCCTCAGAAAACCCTTCCCCTGCTGAACCACCCAGTCTCTCACCCCAATTGTGCGTTTTCTTCAGAGAGCTGGAGAGTCCCCCTGGATGCTGTAGCCGTCCGCCTCTCCCGCGTCTCCTCCCCACCCCTTTGTCAGGGCCAGCCACTGCAGCTATTCAAAGATGGCGGTGACTCCCCTTCCAGTACAACAGCAGCTCCGCAGACTCCCGTATCCTCCAGCCGATCCGATTTCAAAGCTGATGGGGAGGATGTCCTCCCTGCCGGAAGTGGCACTCGGGAAGCCACCACCCTGTTGACTGAGGTGCAGAGACAGCGCCTGCTTTCGGACTGTGTCCTGCTCCACTCTGGCCCCTGTTTGCTGATCACCAGATCTCTGCGCCGCTCCTGTCCGGGGCCCCACTACCTGAGGGTCGCTCTGTCAGGCGTGAGTGTGGAATTTGAACTTGTTGTTGTGGACCCGCGTTCTCTGCGTGGGTTTCCCTCAGCACCAAAATACCCGCCGTCTGTTATCGCTGTTATTTTTTAATGGCCTGTTTCATGCTGGTGTGGCCCGTGAGTTTTCGGCTGGGGTTGCCGTGGCAGCGTGGTACTCCCCACACTGACTTTGTTTTCCTATTCTCCTGTATCTTATAAATGCATTTTCCCTTCAACTTTTTTTCAGTAATGGAGCTTGAACCCATGGGAATTTCCTATTGCCTGAATATAGCCCCAAAACAAGTTTAATAATTTTTATTCTGAGACAGGGATCCGTTGCTAAGTTACTTAGACTGGCCATCAAATTTGTGTTCCTCCTGCCTTAGCATCCAAGAGTAGCTGGCAATAACTAGTTGTGCAATCAATATACCTGGCTCCCTTTTTGTCTTTGTTAAACTCCTCTTATTAACCCTTCAGTTCTCAGCTCAAATGCATCTGTCGACGAAATCATTCTCCCCAGCTCCTCTGGTATGTGATCAGGTACTTCATGGTATGCTCTCATAATTGCATATAGTTTTGTTTTGGAGCCTATTCATCATGTTTATATATTTTCCACATTATTTTAATATTTTATGTTTTAGTTATCAGTTGGACACAATACATTATTTTATTTTATTTTTCAAACCACTAACTAAACTAAATTATTTAATAAAAAAAACATGTTGCTGTGATCGAACCCAGGCCTTGCACGTGCAGGCGACACTCTACACTGAGCTGCAGACCCAGCCCCTTTTTCCACATATTTGTATGATTAATAATTCCAAGTTCGATCTCCCCACTCAAACTTTTTATT
This sequence comes from Tamias sibiricus, assembly GCA_025594165.1. Taxonomy (NCBI): domain Eukaryota; kingdom Metazoa; phylum Chordata; class Mammalia; order Rodentia; family Sciuridae; genus Tamias; species Tamias sibiricus. Next base: position 9,236 of record JAKELJ010000517.1, read on the forward strand.
TATTGTATTCTTTTGGTACAGGGGATTGATACCAGGGGTCTTAACCACAAGATACTTCCTCAACCCCTTTTTTTATAGTTCATTTAGAGACAGAGGTCTCCTTCTTAGAGCCTTGCCAAGTTGCTGAGAGCTGACTTTAACTCAGAGATCCTCCAGCTTCAAGTCCTGACTACTGGATTAGAAGCATGTGACACTGCACCTGGAAACCTTTTTTTTTTTTTTTTTTTTTTTTTGTACCGGGGAATTGAACTCAGGCACTTGACCACTGGGGCACTCCCCAGCCTTGTTTTTGTATGTTATTAGAAGCACTAGGGTCTCACTGAGTTACTAAGTAGCCTCGCCATTGCTGGACTGGCTTTGAACTCACGATCCTCCTGCCTCAGCCTCCCAAAGTGCTAGGAGTACAGGCTGCGCCACCCTGCGCCCGGCTTCTTTTTTTTTTATAGTAAGGATTTTAAACCAGGTGCTTTACCCAATGTGTTTTTACATCCCAAATTCTTTTTTATTTTTTCTAGTTTTTTTTTTTTTTGAGACATTGACTTGCTAAGATGCTGAGGCAGCCTTAAATTTTGTGATCCACCTGCCCTCTGCCCTGAAGGAGCCTGATAATCAAGAGCTCGCTAAAAGATTGCGGTTAGCTGAGAGCCATAAAAATGATGTTCTAAGTTTCCAACTGATGTTGGACAAATTATTCAAAGATCTTTGTATGCCCGTGAACACTGCGTGACGCACCTAGTAAGCTCAGAGCTGTAAGTGCACGTGGCCTAGTTTAACGCTAATCTGTATATAATTGTGTGAGGTTTCGTTAGTGTGTGTGGGGAAGAAGAAGGTGGTAGTTGGAGTTAGGAGCATTTGGGGAGTGATTGCTGGAGCTGGATGAGAGGAGAAGAATAAAAGGAACCTTTTTTTCATTTTTTCAACCTGCTCCGAATTTTTCCTGTGGCGTTGCGCCGCTCCAAGCGAATTCCTCTTCAGGCAGCGACAGGGTGGCAGCCCGTACGGGAATTCGGCGGCAAAGGTAAGAAAAAATATAATTTAAAAAGATGGGAGCAAATTTTAACATAAAGTCGGTTTATAAAAGCCATGGAATGAAATTTTTGATATTGAGAAACTCAGAGGTTAGTGAGAAAAGTGAAACAAGAAAGCATTCATCCACTGGACTCAGTGGAGACCAGAAGGAGAGTAGGAATGTAAATTCAAAAGTATGATATGCAAAAGACCATCAGAAGCTTAATAAAAGTAGCGGTGGAGTATGTTATCTACCTCCTTAGAATAACTCGATACTCAGGATACTAGTGAAAAGTATTAAATAGTAACAAGGAAGCCAAACCAATGAAAGTCCAGTCTCCTTCTACTGAGCCGGTTAGGGAATTAATGAAGCAAGTAGTGAAGAGGAATCAAAAAAGCAGATTCGGAGAGCACATTCTACAATAAAAAAGAACAAAAAGAAATTTAAAAAAGAGAAAAGGCCGTCAAATAGAGGAACCCACTAGCACCCTCTGCACCTTCATGAATAGAATCCCGAACAGAAACAATAAAGAGTATTGATCAGAGTAATACGTGACCTTGAGGGTAGGAAATTGGCAGGTCCTTCTCAGAGCGCTTAATTTCGCCGACTCGAACAACATAGACCGCTGGATCACCTAGAAATGCCAAAGTATTTTCAAAATGAACAGGGACAAAGATATCACGGAGTTCCTAGACTTTTGAAAACAATAAAGGAAATTTTAAAAGAGGAGGTAATGACCTATGGCCCTCAAGCTCCCGTTCACATTAAGTATGATAAGAGTCAAATTAACACCCTAACCTTAGCCCCCTCAGATTGGGAAAAGTCCCTATGCTGAGGCGGTACTAAGTGGGGGACAATACCTAATCTGGATAAAACTCAATTCCAGAGAATCTTTGTTCAGAGATAAGCAAAGAGAATTGCTGCAGCAGGTTTTCCCTCAAACGCAATATCAGATTAATGTTCACCAGGCGTGTGGTGAGTTCGGCCGAACTACAAAATCAGCTTCAATTCGAATCCAGGTGTGTATGCCCAGTTACACACTGCAGCTGTGAAGAGCCTGGCACAGGGGGATCTGCTATCTCAGAGCCACAGGGGATCTGCAATGCAGCCTATCAAAAGTTATAACAATGGCAAACGATACCTTACGCTGATGTAGTAGAGAGGCCTCTAAAAACAACATCTAACAGTTCTTTTGGAGAAGTCGAGCAAGCTATGCCCCTAGAATATCCATTTAGCATTACGAGAACGCTAATAAATATTGCCAGGATGCAATAAAGCCATGGAGAAGTAAAAAAGACTTATCAATTTATTATCAGACGTGTGCAAAAGACCCCCCCCAGTAACGAGGCTATTATCTACAGGCAACGTAATTGCTGGACTGTGATGAAAAGAATTCCTCCCCTTCAAAAGTCCCAAAGGTTTCAACCTTAGAAACAGGATATTCCAGACAACATTGATTATAAATCAAACCAAGATATGTAAGGCAATATCCCCCCAACGGTAATAAAATCAAATTCAGACCGTGCTCCAGGCCGATGCCCCCAGATGCAAAAAAGGTATATCCGTGGGCCAATCAATTGTCCAACCTAGATATGATTTATATATATGTAATGATTTATCAGAGGATTTCAAAAAATGGGGCAAACGAGGGCCCCAATGCACACGGGGCCCACAATTGTACGATGGCACTAGAGGAGGAAGGCCCTTCAGATGTTCAAATGATTCCTCATCACAGGTCCCATCCTACCCATTTAAACTCCTTTATCAGAGGGACAAGGAGGAAGTGCAGGGATTAGATCTCTGTTCTACTGCCCGGATGGTCCTGACACCCTGAAATGGGGTTTCAGCTGGAGTCCTAACGGGATAACAGGGACCTCTCCCTTCAGGAAAAAGTGGGACTTAATCCTTGGGGCGTAGTTCCAAAAAAGTTTATTTGGCTTTAATGTTATACCAGGATTATTGATCTCAGGATTTATAATGGAGAGATTAAAAATAATGCTAAGTACACTACAGGGGCTTTCATCTACCGTAAATCAAGGAGTCAGAATCCGCCACAGCTGCTCCTCATTCCCAGTCTCCATAATTCTTTTATAAAAAGCATGCCACAAAAATAGAATTAGCAGAAGCATTTCTGGTTCCCCACTGGTTCAGAGACATATGGCTTTCTGGGTCCAGGCCTGTTCACGGAGGCCTATGTGCATATTAAAATAATTCAAGGTATTGAGAGGGGAGGGGCTGATTGATCCAGGGATGCTAGAGACTCTTTCCATCATAAATCTCACTACAATGGGCCTTAGAGCACTGGGCCTCTACAGAAAGCATCAACCAGTTTTAAGAGGCTTGGGATACAGGAATACCCCAGGCTCAATGTGCTGTAATCTTAAAATTTTGGGCCCAAAAAAAAGACATTGAAGGCCGTACAGGAACATTCAATACCCTATGTTTTTAACAGCTTGCAAGTGACCCTATGGGGAAGAGATAATCTTACATCAAATTGGGGTTACAACCAATCGACCAAGCCTGCAGGTGGGGGGTTTTTTTTTTTTTTAATATAAAAAAATCCTAACTCAATAATAAAAAAGGCAATGGACATTTTTTCTAAGGTTCCACGGATAAAACAATTTTAAAAAATACCATGGCTCTCTAATAAGCCAGTTTTGGTCCCTCAGTGGCCCCCTATCCAAAGAAAAATTGCAAGCGGCCCACCAATTAATTAAAGGAACAATTAGAAGCGGTCACATAGTGCCTTCAACCTCTCACTTAGAATTCTCCATATTTGTTAATTAGAAAAAAATAGGAAAATGGAGGACTATTACAGATCTAAGGACAATTAACAAACAATGCAAATTATGGGCCCTACTCAACCTGGACTTCTAATCCTGTAGCTATTCCAAAAAAACTATTACCTTATAACCCTTGATATAAAGGACTGTTTCTTTTCCATTCCCCTACATCCTCTGGATGCCCCCAGGTTTGCTTTTTCAATTCCTTCTATTAATAATAATGGCCCTGATAAAAAGATATCAATGGAAAGTATTGCCGCAGGGAATGGCAAATAGCCCTACACTGTGCCAACTATATGTGGACAGAGCTATACAGCCCATTAAAAACAAATATCAAGACCTTATGTGTCTACACTACATGGACGATGTTTTATTAGCTCACCCTAATCAACAAATCTTATTTAATATATTTAGTGAAATAACAAAAAATCTAAAAAAATATGGATTATATATAGCAGAAGAAAAAGTTCAAAGCAGATCACCTATACTATATTTAGGCTTTAAAATCATGGATACTTTTGTTAAACCCCAAAAAATTCTAATAAGTAAAGAACATTTGACCACCCTCAATGATTTCCAAAAATTACTGGGTGACATTAATTGGCTTCGCCCTACACTAAGCCTCACTACTGGACAATTAAAACCCTTATTTGACATCCTTGTGGGAAACCCGGACCAATCCTCACCTCGAGACAATATTGACTCCTCGATGGACAGAGAGTGCTATCTAATAAAGAGTTAGAATATAGGCCATTTGATAGATCTCATCATTGCCGATTAGCATTTGATTTTGACACAACCACTAATATTGATTATTTATTCCTTCACCAATATTTACTCCAACAGGTGTATTTTGGCTAACAGTGGACTCCTCGATTCATGGATACATTTGCCTGTCTCTCCTATATAGTACAATTGAGTGTCTTGTATTCCTCTTCATGGTGGCTTAAGCTTATTCTTCAAGGGACATTAGATTCTCTCGCTTCTAAAATTTTTGGAATTCATCCCGCTACTATGATTAGCTATATGAGTCATCATAACAAGGTTGAATATTGGTGCTTCAATGATAATGAATTGGGATATAGCTGAGATGTTATATCCTACTGGCATATTTTTCGACAATACATAGTTCGTACAATCTGACCTATATGTACCTGTCTGTTTGTGTTTGTCAATCATTCCTATCAGTATTCACATAGGTAATAATAAATTCAATCATTCCTAAAGCATTTATTGTATTTACAGATGGATTCCTGTATACTTGGTACATGCTGCAGTTTGTCACTCTCAAAATATGTGAAAGAATTGATCTCATATCACTAAATCAAAATTCAGCTCAAATTAGAGGAACTCGCAATTACTATATATAATAAGCTCTGCTGTAAAACGTTTTAAAGAAGTCAGTCCTTCATGTGTAATTAACAAACTTCGCCTTTTTTTTTTTTCAGACAGCCAGTTATATGTGTAAATGCTAGGTACCAAATATTGGAGCTAGCAGGTCCAATAGCACCACATACTACCAGCTTTTCTAAATTGTTGTCCTCAAATCCAAAATTTCTCCTGTTATGGCAATGAAAAAGAACCGCTTTAATTTGTGTGGTCTCTATAAGTGAGCTCACACTAATTCTGCCTGGTCCCCTCCCATGACATGTACTTCCAACAAACAGCTGACGCCCTCACTTAATAAGGCAATATTTTATATTTACTACCTGTTCAACAAGCTACTTATATTTCATTACCAAGTTCCAGCGTTAAATCTAAGCACTACCTTAAGACATAAATTTAAAATCTGCAAAAGAACCGAGCTGGTAGAATTGTAAAAAGAATTGTCCCTCTTGTGTTACCCACTTTTGCCCTATCCTCATTTATGGGTTTAACCCTCGAGGTTTGATGCCACCACTATCATTTGTGAGGCTGATGGGATTCGTCAGCACATGAAGCCAAGTTTTGGAAATATTACGATTTTTTACATCTGTTCACACTTTAGAATACATGCTCAGGGCAGATTCGATTTTGTGCTTCTTTACATTTTTCGGAGAAATAGTTAAACGATACTATAATCTCATTGTCCTGCAAGCTTTTGATACATTGGGCGCATCCCTCAAAATCGACTTATAACCAGTTAATGGCGCACCTGCACTATTCATCCACAATCCTTCGAAACCAATTTTGTACAATGATCAATATTATCTCATCAAAGAAACAGGTAAACGGATTATTAATCACTCAGGGGACAAGTAATTAATTTGCAAAGAGCAAATCGGGACACTTAATACATATTTTTACCTACTAGCAAAATGATGGAAACTGCGAATGTAAAAACAAAAATAATACATTACCTCAAGGGTACAGATTGGCAGTTTGCCCTGTTTACCCTAAATTTCATTTAACTTTAAAGATTCTAATGGAACGATTCGGCTGGATGATAGTACCACTGCAATCCCACAACCAACAACTTCAAACCTTGTTGGTTTAATGGGCATGGATGTTCGTCTCAGGTACATGGAAGGGTCCAAGACCCAGTATTTGATTTGGGGGGAGGAGGATCTGCGTCGGTGTCTTATTTTCCAAAGCGATGAATCTCTCCAATATGGATAACATCTTGATTGAGTTAATGCAGGTACAAAGTGCAAAGGGATCAAGACAACTGTTTTTGAGGCTGCGTCTAGATTGAATAAACAAGTGCAGGTCAGAGGACCACAAAATGAAGGTATGGACGCCTGATTCCCTTAAAAAGAGTGTCTCATTTAAATTTACAACTTTATATTTCTTTCTTCCCGGCCAGGGGACAAGATCTCTCTTCAGTTTATACACAATGTATTTTTTTTTTCTTTTATAGATTAGTGTCTTTATTGTCTGTGCAATTTTGTCTAAATCTTCATGTTAATGTGATGTCACAGAATATGAGTTTATATGTGCTCGTCTGATCTAGTGTGAACGATCACATATAATTAAGCGCTTAAAAAAAAAAAAAAAAAAAAAAAAAAAAAGGTAGATAGATATAGATCCAAATAACAAATAACGTTAATTCATTTAAGCTTAGAATATTCTAATTTGATAATCAATAGATAGATAGATAAATAGATATTTATATAAGTTCAGAATATTTAATTAGATAATCAATTATAATGATAATCAATTTTGATTTATAGTTGTCTCCGGGACTTCTCTTCAGCTGTGAATATGTTTAATGTTGTATAACCTGATATTTTGGTGTTCCGACAGAGGATCATTTATTTGTTATTGACTTCATTTGTTTAATAGCTGATTAATTTGAATTATTTCAACAGGTATAGGATTGCTGTGTATATAGAGACTCGAGGATTCCAGCTAACAAAATTTTTTTCCAAAATGCCTTTAGCTTTTCTTTATCTTTAATGCAGTAAACACCCTCAGTTTCTCTTTGATTATTTCTGAATGTGATATTTTGCCAGCTTATGTTTGTGGGAGCTTAAGCAGCAATGTGTGTGAGCAGAGATCAACTTTTATTTTCTACTCTAATAATTCTTTTTTTTAGTTTGACAGCTCACCTTTTGATCTCAGTGCTGGAATAGCACTGCCTTTCCCCTTAATAATGGATGCTTGAGTTTTTAGGTAGCGGGCCCTGAAGATTTGCCGGTGGAAATGTCTAGACATAAAAAAGACGGCTGCTGCTACAACTGCAGGGACCGCGGTCGCTGCAAGCATCCCCCTGCTGCTCAAGCATCAACAACCTCACCAGCAGTGTGGCCTCTGCTCTGCATGCATGGGGCCTCCTGAATCTATGTGTTATAACTTATGGACATTTTGATTTTCCATTATTTTGGGACATTACGGGACAATGCCTTGCGGGTATTTGTCTAAGAGAACTCAGTGCGTTACTTGATGAAACTAAGGGCAGCTGATTGGCTTAAAGAACTTGATACGCTATGGAAACTTGGCTCGTCAGCAGTAGGCTTACCGCCTTAAAGCCGCAGCATCTCCTAAAAATTGGACGGCTGTTAGTCAACACACAGTCGATCCTGAAGGGCTCTATTGGATGGCTGGTTAGCCTATGACGGGTAAGATCCCCAGAGGGGGACAACCTAAGACACGGCACAGTCGCACGGGACAGTCTAATGTGGCCGGCATGTCAACCTAAGCCAGGAGTCAGGACAGCCTAGACTCCCATGACGGGTAAGAATGTCGGTTGCACATGGACGTCCTAGAACATCCCCTCTTTTTAAAACTAAAAGGGGGAAATGAAGGAGCCTATAATCAAGGAGATAGCTAAAAGATTGCGGTTAGCTGAGAGCCATAAAAGATGTTCTAGTTTCCACCTGATGTTGATACATTATTCAAAGAATCTTTGTATGCCCGTGAACACTGCGTGACGCACCTGTAAGCTCGAGCTGTAAGCACGTGTCCTTTGTTAAAGCTATATGTATATAACTGGGTGAGGTTCGTTAGTGTGTGTGGGGAAGAAGAAGGTGGTGGTTGGAGTTAGAGCATTTGGAGTGATTGCTGGAGCTGGAGAGAGGAGAAGAATAAAAGACCTTTTTTCATTTTCATCCTGCCTCCGAATTTTCCTGTGGCGTTTCGCTGCTCCAAGCGACTTCCGCTTCAGGCAGCGACACTAGGAAAGAGGGAGGCACAGCTGCAATGCAGCGCTCCTGTCACCATCACCGCAAACTTGAGCAAAGACAAGTTAGCCCTTCTCCTCACACTGCCAACACCAAAGCCCAGCCCCCACGGCCATGGCAGCGGCAGAGGTGCAGGATTGGTGGCGCCTGCTGGCAGGGGCAAGATCAGATCCCATAGGAAGGTTGGGGAACTTAAAACGTTTCAGCGTAAGAACAGATATGGTTTTACCTCATTGTGGATTGCAACCAAGAAAGATTGTAATTTTCAGTCCAGATAGCCACATAAGAAGGCTAGCCCCAGGAAGTAACGTCACAGTTTAGGGAATAGAAGAACATTGGAGTTTTGAATGCTGTTGGGGTGGCGGGGGTAGGATTCAGGTGGCAGCAGAGGTTACCCAGCCCTGAAGGAGTTTTTCCAGTTTGAAGCCGACAGTATTCCCCATAAGTAACCATCATGGACGCTATCCACGGTCCACATCGTAGGCGTCCTCCACACGACTTACCAGCAAGAAATACAACAATGTGAGTGAGTGAGAAGGAGAGGGACAGGCCCACGAGGATGCCGAACGACTATGCAGGATGAAAGTTCCCAACCTTACTACCCACAGAACACCTTATGGCAGTCCGACCACAGCATTCACAACCCTCCTGTGCAGGGGAAATGACAACCCCAGGGTGCAGGGAGCAAGGTAGACCGGTGCGACTGGATATGAATTCATTGATCAGCATGTTCCCTGCTCACCAAAGACAGCCCAGAGAGGATTGGCGATGTAGAAGGATAAGGAAAATCAGGGGACAAGGTAGACCCAAGTATTAGCAGACCACACCACAGTGGTACTTTTTTTTGCTGCACCACACAAAGGGCCAGGCCGGATGCACAGGGGCAGTCCAAAAATCACACCAGAAAATGATCCACCAGAGGAGAATTATTGTGCACTCCCCAAGGCTGTGCAGAGCCCTTGGAGGACTAAAGGTCGGATTGCCACCCTCTACCGTATCATTCGGTTTTAGTTACTCCACATAAAAGGGAACAAGAAGGATGCATGGATATTCCCGCAGTAAGAAAATGAACATAAAGGTCAGTCGCTTAGGACCTTAATTTCTTGCATTTTTGTCCAACGTTCCTATAAATAGAAACACCTGCATTATCCTATCAGCATTTAAAAAAAAAAAAAAAAGAAAAAAACTTATCATTGGTAATATTATTTTTTTTAACCTAAAAGATGTCTCTTTTGACATCACAATGTGTATTTTCTAAAAAGAGACCTTTTTTCCCCCCTCGATACACCTTTAAAAGGTTTTGAAATCGTTTTGTATAAACTGATGCAGATTGACAATTTTTGCGTGTCATTTTTAATTTGCAAAAAAAGATTTACAACTCGGTGTTTTCAAAATGTCAACAAACGCACACAGCCCTGTTAATATCAGGTCTTAAGTAGTTAAAACCACAACCACATGAACAGGGCTGAGGTTGTAGCTCAGTTTAGAGCACTTGCCTAGTAATGTGTGAGACAATGGTTCGACCCTCAGCACCACGCATAAATTATAAATAAATAAAAGTATTGTGCCATCAACAACAAAAAGTAATTAACAAAAACCACAACACAAAAACCACATAAACAAAACACTCTTGTAAATGTTATTTCAAATATTTTGTTTTGATTTTTAAATTCTTTCCAGAGCAGAAATTCATTGCTACTTCCTGGAGGTTGAGGGCAAGGGCATTAGTTTTTCTGCAATGCCTTTAATTGTGATACATCAGAGACTAAGACCATAATTAATGACCCGGACCCCCACAAATGCTGCTCCACACTCACTGTCACCCATAAGCATGGAACCATCACCCATTGCATGCTCTGGTACTCTTCTTTTGTCATCCTGGCCCTCCAGATTCTACGAGAATGACCAGTTTCACTCATCTTTCCTCTCCCATCATGGCAAACCATCAATCATCGGGTATTCATGGCCTGCAATCATGTCATTTGTAGCACTGAAGAGGGAACAATTGGAGGCCTATTTTCAATTTTTTCACAGCTGGCTAGTGATTTGGAGAAATGTTGTTTCCTTTTGTGAACCGAGTTTTTCAGGTATCTCAGTGGGAAAGACGAATCCGAATTACATAAACAATGCTGGAGTAAAGACATCCAATTCAATACTTGCCCCTAGTTTTCTACGTAAGATTCCAATGGCTTGCAAAAATTGAGGATCGAGTTCTGCAAAATGCTGGTTAGAGTTGCACATTGATACCTCTGATCTCCTGCAAGGTCCCACCGCCATATAGTTTGTTCATAGAGGTCCCTTTTTACCCACATTACCTTTCTCCTCTGACAGATGTTGTAACAGTCTCAGGAGTTTTCACGTCTACTGCTATTGTAGGAATGTGGTTCATTATAAAATTGTACCATCTAGTGGATGGGTGATTTTAAAAACCCACATGCAGTTTACTGCATTATCCTCAATCTGCTTCCATTAGGTATTAACCAACGTTCATCTTTAAAAACTCACTTCCACGTGGAATCAAGGTGACATTCTCTCAGTCGTGAAATAAATCCAGAGTTTGCCAGAAGAGTGACTGAAAACCATGCTAAACCACACCCACAAATCAGTGCTACACGAATGCTTAGTTTGTATTATATGTCACCTATTAGGTACCAGGGGATTGTGATGAACCGCCCATTACTGTCCCTTCCACTTCCACCACTGCTAAATCTACACTAACCTAAATTTAAGAAGATTATTTAAATCATACCTGATCGTGAGCTAAATTAATTTATTCTGGAAAAGTGACTTCAACACTTAAAGCACCCCTGATAATGTACAGAGCTTGCATGCTGTCACTTTCCTCCTTAGAGCAAGAAGAATCCAGACAAAAAAAAGCCAAGAACACTGCGTGACGCACCTGTAAGCTCGAGCTGTAAGCACGTGTCCTTGGTTAAAGCTATATGTATATAACTTGATGAGGTTCGATAGTGTGTGTGGGGAAGAAGAAGGTTGTGGTTGGAGTTTTAGAGCATTTGGAGTGATTGCTGGAGCTGGAGAGAGGAGAAGAAATAAAAGGACCTTTTTTTCATTTCATCCTGCCTCGCAATTTCCTATGTGGCGTTCGATGCTCAAGCGACTTCCGCTTCAGGCAGCGACAGCCCTGGAGTGCTGGGTATTAAGGTATGTATTTACTGTGCTCCCGCTTCCCCATTAACTTTAAACCCCATGATAGCAAGTCACAAATTATTTATTTATTTATTTATTTTTATTTATTTATTTTTTGTGATGGTGCTAGGGCTTGAATCCAGGGCCTTGTGATGCTAGAGGCAAGCACTCTACAACTGGGCATATCCCAGCACAACACCTATTTTGCTTCGCCATTCTACCAAAGACTCCCAGATCCTTGCACCTTTCCATTTTGTAAAGTTCTTAACCATAGATTCATTAAATGGAATGAATAAATGGAAAGCCATGAATTATTCTTTTTCATGTATCAACCTGTTTTTTTTTTTTTTTTATGGTGCTGGGATTGAATAGGGGAATCAACCTCTGGGCCACATCCCCTGCCTTTTTTTTGGTATTTTTTTGGAGACAGGGTCTCACTGAGTTGCTAAGTGCCTCGCCATTGCTGAGGGTGGCTTTGAACTCGGATCATCCTGCCCAGCTCCAAGTGCTGGGATTACAGTGCGTGCACACCCTGCTTGGCTTTAATCACTTGTTTTATTATCTAATTAGTATGGTTTAAGAGAGAAGGCCAATTGGGGGTGTGTGGCTCAGTGTTGTAGAGCACTTATCTAGCATGTGCCATGGCCCTAGGTTCAATCCCTAGTACCAAAAACAAAACAAAACAAACAAACAAACAAAAAAAGTGGGGGTGTCAGAAATAGAGCTAAAAAGTGAAAAGCCAGATTGTGACTGGGTTTTGGAAACAGTTTTTCCCCTCTCAAACAAACTGTGTAAATTCCGTTGAAGTTATCAATATTTCTAGTGCCACGATTCCTCCTCTGTAAAGGTATAATGATAATAGTTATAATTACTACCTAATAAGGTTGGTAAGAGAAATAAAAAACTTAGCATATAAAAAGTTTGTAGAACACAAGGCCTATCACTTACCTACTATATAATTAATAGTATTTGTCCTTATACTGCCTCACCCTTCTCTCCACTTACACATTCTGAACTCTCTCACTAAGCCTCATTATCTTATTTCTGGTCCTGTGAGGGTGGGTGACTCTGTAAATTGCAGGTTAGGGTCAAAATTTTGTTTTTTAAAAAATTCCATTATGGAAATTGTCTAATACCATAAGCAGAGAGAAGAGGATAATGAACCATCTGTAACAAGCTTCACAACTATCAACATTTGGATTGGCCAATTATTTGTCATCTAATACCCCCTCTTTTTTCACACTACTGAGTTATTTTTAATGTAAGTCCCAGTATGTCATAACATTATGTTCGTGAATTACTCCAATATGTACTCTAAAACATATGATGGGACTTAAAAAAAAACACAATAGCCATTAACACACTTAAAATTAGGCAATAATTAGGAGTGTCTATAAACCTCATTCCCTTGAGAGTGCTGGGGAATGGGAGCCTTCAATTCACATGCATAATGACAAACAGCAAGAGAATTAATATATGTAAAGTGCTTTGGACAGGGTCTGCCACATAATAAGCGGGATTAATATAAATATTATTTTGATTCTCGTTCATTCTCCTCTCATTCAGCCACTCTAACTAAACCCACCACTCCAATGTCCTTATTTTCAGGGTGGGAGTGTCAGATGACTTTTACAAAGGAGTAAGTGCAGCCTAGGCTGAAGAGTTTCTTGTGTCATTGGAGGCCTGGGGTGATGGTGGGACTGCTAGAAGTCACTGGGTAAAGTTCAAAGGAAACTTGCAGGCACAAGGTCCTGGTTCCCAATTCCCATCATCACTAAAGACAAACAAAAATCACAGAGAGGAGCTACTACAGTCCTAGTATATGGGAGAGCCTAAAGAAGGAGGGACCCATGCAGCTGTGTGATAATGGAGCCTGAGAAAACCCAGTAACCATATAAAGACAGGCAAATAGAGTGGTTTGCCTTCCTTCTCATTTGTTAGGGCCTTTGGGGGATCACTGCCTGCCCCCCTGGGGAAAAATCAGAGGGAGGTATGGTATTTTATTTTGGAGCTCTTGAAGGAATTCTCTTTAGCATTTCTTTATAATCCACAGAGAGAAAGCTGCCTATAGCCACCAGGGGCTTTTTTTTGTTTTGCTTCTCTTGAGTTATCCAGAGATATGTGTCAAGATTGGCAAACCCTACACAACTACAGATTGTCCTTTCCTAGATGCTGGATAACGATTTTTGTGCTCCTACATCTTTTCTTTTCAACAGAATTCTCCCCTATTCTCTTCTCCCACTACTCATGCCTTTGGGAACCATGTACCTGAAAACACCTGGACTTACTTGTCTTACCCAGTTTGTGCCCCCTGCTATAAAAAATACCACTGACTGTCATACAAAAAAAATAAACAGTTTATTTCCTTACAGTTATGGAGGAATGGAGATGGGAAGTCCAAAATCAAGGGGCTGGTAGGATTCTTGTTCTGTGAAGTTTGCTTATACCTATGTCCTTTCAAGATGGTGCCTTGTTGCACAGCATTCCTCCCAAAGGGAAGGATGCTGTGTTTTTATAAGCAGTAAGAGCAAATAACCTAAACAATTGCCAAGAAAATTTTTTTTTCTTTTTTTTTTCTTTTTTCTTTTTGGTACCGGGATTGAACTCAGGGGTACTCCACCACTGGCCCATCCCCAGCCCTTTTTTGTATTTTATTAGAGACAGGGGTCTCACATGATTTGCTAAGTGCCTGCCAATGTCTGAATCTGGCTTTGAATTTGTGATCCATCCTGCCTTTCAGACTCCCAAGGGATGGATTACAGGCATTGCGCCCACCACACCGTCTCAAGATTTCCTTTTTTTTTAACTTTTTAAAAACTTTAAACTTTTATTATTTTAAAAAAATGCAAATGTAGGCATTTTAGAAAATTATTTCTCTGGATTCTAGATGTTGTAAGGCAGAAAAGGAACCAATTGGCCAAGAATGAGGCACCACAAAAGATTTATTGGGGAGGGGGGCAATCTCCCAGGAGAGGTTCACCAGTCTTGAAAGGGTGAGTGGCCAAGAAGTGAACGCTCGAAAGGCAATTAAACACATGCTAATAAAGGGAAGCAAGAGTTACGACGTCCTAGTCTATCTTAAACTGGCATTGTGTTGGTTGAATCCTGAATTAGGGACATCATATCAGTTGCGATTGGTCCCAGCCTGATGTGAACTGGCAGGGTGGTCACATCTTCCAGTGGAATGTCCCTTGGTCAGTCCAGCTTTTTGGTTGGCCAATTTTCCAGGACCCTCAGCCAGTTGGGAATTCCCTGACCACAGCCGCCATTGAAGGGGAGGGAGAAGGTAGGGCTGCTGACCCAACATATGTATTATGTGGTACATTAAATGTCAAAAACCCCCCCCCTATAATCCCACAGCCCAAGGAATTTGAGCCTAAAGTAAAACCTTTCAGAACTTTTTCCTTCCAGTTGAACGTATAAACACATTTCATGCAAATTTACACTACAGACAAGTCACACACTTTTTATATAGATGATCCTTTTAAAAACTGTGTTATATATTGGT
>JAKELJ010000518.1:0-24269 GCA_025594165.1 Tamias sibiricus
CCAGACGAACCACGAGTAAAATCATAGCTGTGAAAGGGATGGGCAAGGACAAACATCCCAGTAGTGAACCCTGAGAGTTGGGCCTATGGACAAGTTGAGTTCGTGATGCGGCCCCAGTAAGACTAGCTGCTGAGAAAGTTGCAGTCGCAAGGTTAGGAAAAAAAAGAGGAGAAAGGCAGGAAGGACCAGGAGCAAAGGTAGAGCAATCAGGAAGGAAACTTCAGACAACTGCACAGTCTCAGGTATCTGGACAGCGACTAAAACGTGTCGGTGATAACAGTAGGAAATGTTGAGACAAGTCAGGTGACCCGACTGTTAATAAAAGTAACAGAAATATTCTTCAATGTTGCTCACAGTCCCCAACTTAAATAGGAGAAATTGATTACAATTTGTAGAGGGACATTAAGGTAAAATAAATTAAGTCTGAACCATAGCAGAAGTGTTGGAGGCATGCAGATTGGCTTCACAGTTCTTTTCTTCTGGAGAATGGCACTGCTTTTGCTTTAAAGATTCACTCTCCAATAAGTATGGAGTTGTGCATGTGTCTCTGAATTCACCTAAAGAGCTCTCCAGTGCAATGGTAGTTCAAATTCCCATGGATACAGGTAGTAGCACAGCAGCTCGAGCAGGAGGAACATACTCAGCAATAGGAGAATTCAAGGAGTCTCATAGAGGGAGTTTTCCTTGGAGATGAGGCCTTCAGAGCATCCTGAAGTTCTAACTCCACCTTGAACCCACTCAATGCAACAAATACAGCTTTCCAAAGGGCGACGGACTATAGAGAAGAACTGGAACACACTCAAAAACTGCCACTGAGGTTTGGCAGTTGAAAGGAAACTCTGGCAGCTGTCATCCTCTTTCCTGGCCTCGCACATGCTTTCTGAACATGTCAGGCCCCACAATCAGATTCGCATAAGGGCGTGTCCTCTGATGTTTGATCATGTTGCTTGGAAACGAATGTTCATGATGGAGCAGCTTCCAGTACCTCAGAGGCTCTGCGTCTTTGTGGGCACAGTGTGGCGACTAGGCTGGCTCAACTCTCCAGCGCTAGTATTGGGGGGGTGGGGCTTACAAGAGGCGATTTAGTGAGGAGTTTGGAATAGTGCCTCTGAGGCCCTGGCCTCCTCTCACCAAGAGAAGCATTTTGGCGTGCGGACTCTGGACCAGGGGCCACTCGGGCTCCTCTTACTAGCCTGAGGAATGAAGTGCTTGTGCTTTGGGCAGTGGAAGCTTATAGACACAACTCGGTCCCAGATACCAGGAAGATAGAAACCTGTGAGTAATATGCAGAATGCTGTAAGTGTGGACAAGGTGGCCAAAGTGCACTATTTTTGTTCTTGGCGAGAGTGGGCAGGGAATGACAAAGATGAGAAAAACAGTAATAGGGCTGGAAACCTAGTGGCAGGGGGGCCTGATGCACTGCAGGGGCACATATGGGAAACAAGCACTTCCAGGCTCTGCCCAGAGGGAGGGCTTGTGGAGGGCAGATTTCTCCTTACCAAAACACTTGGCTTTGGTTTTAACTGAAATCTCAGCCACTGTGACCTGCAAAACTTGGAGTGGGCTAGTTCCTAGCCCAATTTAATGAGTATCAATACAAAAAATGATGGGTTTCTAATCCACTAATCATTGCTGATAGGGCATATTATTGATCAATTTAAGGGTGTTACCTAGTACAAAATTAAGTATACGAGACATCCCCCATTATTGCTGGTAGCTTATTTAAGAACTCACATCTAGATACAGTGTATTAAGTATCTGAGATAAATATTTCCCATAGAATACTTCAAAGTTTTAGGGAAAAATTTCTTTTATTAAAACTCAGTGAATGGTGCATGGTGCACATGCCTGTAATCCCAGTGGGCTCGGATTCTGAGACAGGAGGATTGCAAGTTCCAAAGCCAGCCTCAGCAAAGGTGGAGCACTAAGCAACTTAGTGAGACCCTGTCTCTAAATAAAATACAAAATAGGGGACTGGGGATGTGGCCTCAGTGGTTGTTGAGTGCCCTGAGTTCAATCCCTGGTACCAAAAAACAAAACACCTCATTATAGCTGTACCCAGTGTTTCATGACTGTAATTTCAGTGGCTCTGCAGCAGAGTTGGGAGAATCCCAAGTCAAGGCCAGCCTCCAGCTATTATGTTGGGTGTAGTCCTGCTGGCAAAGCCCCACAAACCCAACCGTGGGTTTCAATACAATGCTGAGGAGGAAAAACGAAAAGAAACAGACTAAAAGCAAATCCCAATATCTATCAGCATATACACCATGTTGTACATGGTGCATCAAGTATGTCCACTCATGGGAGCATCAGATCATTAAAGATCACATAAAATTGCCCAAGTCTAATATTTAGCACACAGTTTTGTACTCAATGCTGGACTTCTATGGCTTTTCTTAGTGCACATTTTGTTGAGGAAATTTTACCGAATCAGTTTTCATTCCCCAGTAGTGAATATGTCATTAAGACAGATATTCTGGGAAGATTTACATAGAAGAATATCTTGTGGGAATGGGATTGCAGAGCTAGGACTGCAGAGAATAGTAGTTTTGTTAAAACCCACACCATATTACTAATGTGTCTAGACGTTGTTTAGGGAGTCAAAACTGTACAAATTACAGTACAATTTTAGAAAATGATAATATTATAAACATGTTTCAAACACCGCCTATTAAGCTGGAAAAAACATTTATTTTTCACTTCAACCATTCAGCAGTCAAGATGAATGTGTACCTATTTCATTGTACGAAGCTATTTGCACACTTA
The DNA here is from genome assembly GCA_025594165.1 of Tamias sibiricus. NCBI lineage: Eukaryota > Metazoa > Chordata > Mammalia > Rodentia > Sciuridae > Tamias > Tamias sibiricus. Next base: position 2,764 of record JAKELJ010000518.1, read on the forward strand.
GACTATTTGGTTACAAGATGACACTTTCTTGGTTAATTGTTGATTTTTTGCATTTGTTAGAATTACCTCTTAAATTTTAAGTAGTCATTCTATGCATTCCCACGATTATACATTTATTTAATGGATACATTGTAAAATGGAAAATATAATAATTTTTTCATGGAAGAAAAAATTACTTCATTCAGTAGCTGTGGTTTTAGCTTTCCAGTTGTTAGAATAGTTTTTTTGGTTTGTTTCTTGTTTAGTTTTCATTGATTTTCCAATTTCATCCAATTATGGTCTGATAGAATGCAGGGGTGTAATCTCTACTTTTTTATATTTGCTGAGATTTGCCTTGTGCAAAATATTGGTTCTATTTTGGAGAAGGAGCCATGTCTTGCTGAGAGAAAGTGTATTCACTCACTGAGGTATGAAAATATTCTGGTATATGTCCCAGTTGAGGTCAAAGTTATTAATTGTTTTAATGAGACCTACAGTTATCCTTATATTAGCTTTTATTTTAGATGGATCTATCCATTTGGTGACTAGATGTGTGATTGAAGGCTCCGAGAATAATTGTCTTGTGGTCTAGTTTACCTCTTGAATCTTGAGAAGTAGTTTGATGATTGGAGGGTGCCCCATTTATTTGAGACTATTAGATTTTATAATTGCGTTATATTCTTGGTGATTGATTGGTTCCCATATGTAGTAAGAAATATCCATCTTTGACCCTTTTGATATAGCTTTTTGGCTTGATGTTACAACCTTATTTGAAATGCAGGAATGGAAACCTTCCTGTCTATTTGCTTCTGCAGCCCATGTGAGTGATAAGACTTTTCCCAGCCATTTTCACCTTCAGTCAAATGATTGATCTTTTTCTATGAGGGTGGGTTTCTTGGATGACAGCAAATTGTTTGGATCTTTTTTTTTTTAAGTCCAGTCTGACAATCTGTGTCTTTTGAATGGTGAGTTAAGGCCATTACCATTCAGGGTTTATTACATGGGAGAACTGATTTTTATTCCCATTCCATTTTTTTTTTGTTTTTTGAAGAAGACATCAAGAAGGAGATTAAAAAATTACTTAGAGGTAAAAGGAAATTGAAGATACATCATAAGAAACCTCCCTGGGACACTTTGAAGGCAGTAAGTAAGAGGAATATTCATTGCACTGGAGTTCATTCCTTAAATGAAAGAAACAAAAAAACCAATAAAATTATCTTAACAACCACACCTCAAAAGCACTAGAATAAAAGAGAAACAAATGCAACACTAAGAGTGAGTAGAAGACCAAGAAATAATTAAAAATCAGAGCTGCAGTTAATGAAATAGAGACTAAAGAAACAATTCAAAGGAATTGAAGACTATAAAACTAAAAGATGGTTCTTTGAAATCAACAACAAAAACCTCCGACATACTGATAGATAATCTTAGAAAGTGACTTTTTGGAGAAACTTGTACTCTATAAAAATAGAAAATAGTGAATGCCATCAACAGATTTCTAGGTAGAGTAATTACAAATAGCCCAAACTAGAACGGGAGGCTATACACCAATTGTAAACTGATCACTATCAATCGAGGAAATTAGGAAGATGCCATCATAAAGCTTAACCATCAAGAAAAAGTCCGAGGTCCCAATGGGCTTCACAGCACGATGTTTCTACACAGACTTTCTAAAGAAGTGAACTATATACAAAGTGCTCCTTCACAACTTTATTTAAAGAAATAGAAAATGAGGGTGCTCTTTCCTGACTCTTTTCTATGAGGCCCCAATATTACATTAAGTTCCCCAAAACCAGGCAAGACACAGCCAAAAAGAAACTTTCAGGCCAATATCTTTAATTGAACATAGATGCATAAATCCTCCAACAAAATTCTGGCAAATTGAATACAATAACATATTCAAAAAGATAGTGCCACCCACGATCAAGTGGGGTTTATCCCAGGAGATGCAAGGTTGGTTCCAACATTCGAAAAATCAATAAACATAAAACAACACATCCAATTGGCTTAATTAGATAAGGAATCCATAAGAGCATCCTCACATAGACGCAGAAAAAGCATTTGACAAATTACAAACACCCTTTAAGTGCAAACACTAGAAAAACTAGGTATAACTGGGCACATATCTCAAACATCATAAAAAAGCTAATTATAGACAAGCCTCAAGCTAAACAATTATCTTAAATGGAGAAAAAATGACAAAAAATTTTTTCCTCATACAAAACCTGGAAACAAGACAGGGAAGACCCCTGTCACCACTGCTATTTAACATAGTACCGGAATCTCTGGCTAGAGAAATTCGAAAGACTAAAGAAAATTATGAAAGGAATCCAGATAGGAAAATAAGAGCTCCAATTAGCACTATTTTGCTGATGCAGGACATTGATAATAAACTCTAGGAAGACCCCCAAATTACTACTACAGAAAACTATTACAACTACTGTAAATGAATTCAGCATAATGTAGCTGGATACAAAATCAATATCCATAAGTGAATGGCATTGTTGCTACATCAGTGACAAATTCCTCTGAAAGGAAATGATGAAAAAACTACCCCATTTTACCAATAGCATCAAAAAAATAAAATATCTGGGATATCACACTTAACGACAAGATATGAAGGACCTCTAAAATGAAAACTTATAGAACACTAAAAAGAAAGAAACTAAAGAAGACCTCAGAAGTTGCCACTCAAAAGACTACTACCATGTTCTTGGATAGGTAGTAGAAGCTAATATTGTCAAAAAGTCCAATACAAAATACCTAAAAGCATTTAACATAAATTTCAATCAAAAATTCCAATGACAGTCCTCTAAAGAAATAGAAAAAAAAAAGCAGTCATGAAAATTTCATTCTGGAAAAATTCTTCATTTGACTATCCAGAAGAGCCAAAGCAATCCTTAGCAAGAAAAGTGAAGCAGGTGGCATCACCATCAACAGACATTAAATTATACTACAGAGCAATCAGTAACAAAAAACAGCATGGTATTGGCACCATTTACAGACTGGTAGACCAATGGTACAGAATTGAGGACACAGTGGACTAATACATATATTTTCTGCCTATCCTATCTTAGATAAAAGGTCCCCAAATAAATGTACAGCGGAGAAAGGATATCCTCTTCACTCAAATGGTGCACGGGAAAACAGGAAATACCTTATGCAAACAAGAATGAAAACTAAACCTTTATCTCTCACCATGCACCAAAATTCAATTCAAAGTGGATCAAGGACCCTAGAATTAGACACAGAGGACAACTAACATCTACTAGAAGGAAAAAGTAAGCTTCCAATTTCCAACATGTCGTATTAGTCCCAAGTTCCTATTTAGAATCCTGTAGCACAAGAATTAATACCTAAGAATCAATGAATGGGATAAGATTTAAACATAAAAATGCTTCTTCTCAGCAAAAGAAACAATCAGTGAGCGTGAATTAGAGAGGACTAACTATATGGGAACAAATATTTAAATACATTGAACATCAGATAGAGCACTTGTTCCTAGAATATAAAAAGAACCAAAAAAAACCTTAATTCCTAAAAAAACAAATACCACCCAATCAACAAATGGGGCTCGAGGAAATTTGAAGACACTTCTTCAGAAGACGATACACCAATTAATCAACAAATACATGAAAAAATGCGCAAGATCGCTGGCAATTAGATAAATGCCAAATCAAAAACTACTGAAGATATCATTTTACTCTAGTCAGAATTGCAGCCCATTAAGAACACAAACAACAGTAAAATTTTGGAGAGGATGTGGGGAATAATGCACACCCACATAGCATTGCTGGTGGGAGCTGCAATATGGTTTGCAAAATCCCATATGGAAAGCATTATGGAGATTTCTTGGAAAACTGGGAATAGTAATCACCCTACTATGATCCAGCCAGCCCACTCCTGGGTCTATTCCCAAAGGACTTAAAAACAGCATATTACAGTGACACATGGCCCACTTCAATGTTTATAGCAGCACCATTCACAATAGCTAGATTGGTGGAAACAAACCTAGGATGTCCCTCATTGATTGAAATGGATAAAGAACAAATGAGGTACACTATACACAATGGAATTTTACTCAGTAAATAAAAAGAAAATGAAATAATGGGCATTCACCGGTAAATGAGAATGAAGTTGGAGAATATAATGCTAAGTGAAGATAGTCAAGCTCCAAAAAATCCAATATAACCGAATGTGTACTCCTTGATATAAAGGAAGAACTGATTCACAGTGGTGTTTGGGTGCGGTGTACATAGGAGGATTAGAGGAACGCTAGAGAAAGGTCAAAGGGGAGGGAGGGGAAGGAAGGGAGCAAGTGGGGGATGGAGGGGGAACAAAAAAAATAAAAGTGGTTGATTAAGTTGGTTGTCATTATCCTAATTGCTATGACTTGAAGATTTGGAAGAATGTTATATACATTGTTTTCTAATAGTGTTTTGTATAAAAGATTGCTACTAATATGATTTTTATAAATTTATAATGCATACTACTATTATAAATTACAACACAACTTTGAATAAAAATAATACTTCATGATAGGGGTTTTGGCAAACTTATTGAAGGGAGCCATGATACTGATAATGTTGGTAGACCTCCAAATTTGCAGGAAAGCTGGGAGGAAGGGTCTCTACCAGGTAAGACCCCATTGATAACCACAAGACATATGTGAGCCATCATCACACACCTGGGACTTTTTATATTTTCACGCATATCTGACGGGGGGACATCTAAGCCCCCCCAAAGTGAGCCAGTTGCATGTGCATGGTTTCAATATAAATGAAAGCAAGGAGGAGTTATAAGAGCAGGCGAGTAACTTTCCCTGATTCCTGTTAGGGCTCCAGGCCCACACTTCAGGGTGCCTGAGGGCAAAGAGCAAGTGCTGTGAGAACTTGGAAAATGGATTACAGTAAAGTGTTGGGCACGGGCAGAGGGAGTACTGGGTTATGGGGTCCTTCCTACTTGATTCTTGGTCATTTTTCCTGATTGCTTGTAGGAAACTCTAATCAGTTAGTGAATTTCTGGTGTGGAACAGGATACCTGTTTGCAGCTTCTAATTGTCAATACTGACAAATTGTACAGGCTGCTTATACTTGACCCAAAAGAATATTTTTAACCATCTTACCATGTGTGAAAAGCAGATGGAGCTGCTGAGGATTGCTTTCCAGAGACAGAGCACTGACAAACTGTGGTCCAGACCACCTCCTGTGAAGGTTGTTTGACAGTGATTCCCCTCTTCCCCTAAGCCAAAGTTGTTCATCTTCCAGATTGTTCCAAACCAGGCAAGAATTAGGCCCCATGTTGCCTTCCCAGGCTTTAGGGCTTTTTTTCCAGATGCTGGGCTGGAAGCCTTGAGCAGCTGTGCCTCATCCTGCTGGACCCAGTGGACAGCAACCCAGTTTCTGTCGGGATTCCATAAGAGAGAAGTTGAAAGCTAGTGGGGTGCCAGCTCTCTGGATACATTTCCCAGACAACCAGGAGTAACACCCAGGACAGAAAGAATGCAAGAGGACACAAGTCCCAGTAGTGCGCACTGAGAGTTGAGGATGTGGACTGTGTTGAGGCTTCTCCTGCTTCCACAGACAAACAGCTACTGAGGAAGTGGACTTCAAAAGAGCAGGAGCTTGAGGAAAAACTGAAGACCAGGAGCAGGAAGTGGAGAGGAACAAAGCACGAGACCACTCAAAGAACTGCTGTTAGTTAACCAGATGGTGCTGAAAGTGTCATTTTAACTTAGCCATAACAGTAGGGATTGTTGAGACAACTGATTGACCAGTTGAATAAGTAAAACAGAACATGCTTACAAGGTTGCTCCATGTCCCCAAATAAATAGTACATTCATTAACCATTAATAGAGAACTATTACAGTAAGAAAAGTCTGGGCCATAAGGGAGTGAAAGGAGGCCTTGCATATTTACATTTCATTTATTCCGGAGGATATATGCGCTGCTTTCATGTTTCGCTCTTGTATCGCGTATTTTGCACTAGTCTCTTAATTCATTAAAATAGACTTTGTCTTATACTGCATCTGTCAATTCCCATGGAGTCTAGCAGGAGCCAGTGACTGGTAGCAGAGAAACTTAGTAGGCAATAGGCACATTGAACAATTTGGATAAGGGGAGTTTTCCTTGGGAGACCAGGCCTTCAGCATCTTGAAGTTTCACCTCTATCTTGAGCCTACGCATGCACAAAGACTGCTTCCCACAGGCGCAAGCCCTGTCTTGAGAACGACTGAGAACACTCGATGACAACTGCCACGAGGCTTGACAGTTGAATGGAAATGCTGGGAAGCCTGCCAGCCTAGCCAATGCCAGGTCCTCGAAATCATGCGCGCTGGAAGGCATTCATTGTCCCAGCCAATTAGAATCCTGTAAGAACACAGGCTCTTTAATCACGTGGCCGCGTTGCTGGGCAAACTGCTGATTGCAGGTGGAAATACCACACCGCAGAGTTCTGCTGTTGGGCGGTGGTATGGTTGTAGGGGAGGTTTGGTTGGCCCATCAGTAAGACACCATAAATTGGATTGCAGATGGCAATTTTAGATGAGAGGGATGGAAGGTGCCTCCTGGAAGTTCCTGGCTTCTCGCCAAGAGGAAGATTTTTGGCGTGGCGGTCTCGAGACCAGGCATACAGTGGAACTCCTCCACTGCCGGGGACTGTGGTTGAAGCATCTGTGCTTTTGGGTGGGGGAGGTCTTATAGACACGGATTAACCCATGTATAACAGGTATGACGCAAAACCTGGTGAGCAATAAGCAGAACGCTGTAAGTGTGGCTTAACGTAGCCCAAAGTGGGGCATAAAGCTGGAGAAGTGGCATAAAGGACAAAGATGAGAAGAATGTGTTATTAGGGCTGAAACCGATCATGTTAGAAGAAACGCAACTTCCAGGTTGCTGACTAGTTGGAAGGGCACAGGAGAGTAGTCGTGTCAGATCTTCCCTCTACCAAGACCACTTTGGCTTTTGTTACCCTAATGGGCCTCAGCCCCTTGGAACTGCCAAACCTCAAAGGGGCTAGTGCCTAGAATATCTTGATTGTGTAGCCCATATAAAAACTGGGTTCCCAAAATTACTCAGTCATCTTTCTGGATATGGCACTTTATGTGACTACTTTAAAAGTTGTTTCCTTAGTATTATTAAGTATTTACAAGGCTTCATTTTTCATATAACTCATTTACAAAATCATGAGAGATTTCCCATTAGTTCAGCACAGACTCAGGCACTATTATTTCTATGATTTAAACCAATAGCAAATTAGTGTACCCACCCGTTGTATTATATGTTGTTTATAGGGAAAACATACAAAAAAATCTTGAGGAAATGGATGTTACATGGATACAATCTTTTTTTTCCCCGCTGGCGTAATTTGGTGGTTCCCTTTTATCAGTTAGATCTTTTTATTATTCAGGATGTTACTTCAATCTTTATTTCAGAGTCTCTAAACTTTGAAGCATTGTCTCAATATCCTGCTTGTATGGGCCAGCCTGGTCTTATAACATTTTTCAACAAGCCCTTGCATTCTCTGTGAGTGTGCTTCATTAGCTTTAATTGCTTGCTTGGACAGGAGAATCGGAGGGTCATTGTCTGCTTTCACACTTTCCAAAGCAAAAAAACACAAAAAACACTCATTTGCCTTTTCAATTTTATCCCACATTAGAGCAGTATTATAGTAAACATCTCCCACAGAGCTTCCTGTGCTCAATAACTGCGTGATTTGCAACTTTTTCATGGCAACTTCTTCTTCCCTAGTTTTCCTGGACTTTATTGCTTATTCTCCCCACCCTTTTTTTTTTTTTTTTTTTTTTTTTTTGGTTCTGGGGATTGAATTCAGGGTTGCACTCGACCACTGGGCCACATTCTCCAGGCCCTTTTTTGTTATTTTATTATTAGACAGGGTCTCACTGAGTTGCTAAGTGCCTCTCCATTGCCTGGAGGATGGCTTTGAACTTGCAGATCCTCATGCCTCAGGCCTCCCAAGTGCTGGTATTACAGTGTGTGTGCCACTGTGCCCGGCTGATTCCACCCCTCTTTTTTGTCACAGTTTGTATGTGAACTTTGGCAGAGTAGGGTCCAAGGATTGGGTATGTAAACATCCCAAAAAACATTCCCCTAGCCACCAAGAACATGGGCATCATGCACGGCCACGCATCCACCTGTTTAGGATAACAGTCAGTGGTCTGAGCTCCAGGTTGTGGCTTGTGGGGTGACTTGTCAAGAGAATCCAGTGGTCACCAGGAGTGTGCCTGTGATCCCTGACCTCTATGATTCATAAGAACATTTATTATTTCACAAAAGTAGGAACTCTTTCCCATGTTAATCAGTTTTTAACACAAACACAAATCAAATACAACAAGATCTTAAGGTCTGACATTATTTTACTATATTTTTACTGTTGTCATGACCCACCAGAATGGATATATCTGCAAGAGACACAAAAGCCTTCGCCTTTACAACTTATCCAAATGAGCTCTTAATTTTCAAAAAAACTAATTATATGATAATAAAAAATTAAAATAAGTGGAACAGAAAGTCCAGCAGCACTTAAATAATTAGTGAATTTATTTATGGAAGTGTGGTATGGTTTGGCTTGACATGGCATTTTAGTCATTTAGTAATGAGAATGATGCATGGATAAATAGTCTGTTAAGCGGTTTGGAGACTACTTAGCCACCATTTTTTTGTGGTTGTTGTCAAAACGTTGGGATTGATCAGTTGGGACCTTTAATGTAGGAAGGCCGGACTTCCACGGGAAGATCGTCAAGCGTGAATCCAAACCAATTGTGGGAGGGGAACGTAGGTGAAATGAAAATAATGCACACGTAGTCAGGTTGCAGAAATCCTTCTCTCTTTTACTTTTCTGAGCAATGGTTTTTATACATATCCAGCAAACACAGCAGTTCACATTCCAACTATTGGAGGTTTACATTAAAGAATTTCAGGAATTTACCAAAAATTTCTAACTATAGGAGGTTACATTTTTAAAGAATTTCAGGAATTTACATTATCAACTATTGGAGGTTACATTAAAGAATCTTCAGGGAATTTTCTGGGGGTCCTATAATCAGGGGAAAATTCAAATATATTTATCCTAAGTACTGATTAATCTTATCTATAGGCAGAGGAAAAACTATTCTAAAATATCTTAAAGCGTGTAACAAAATTTAATTCCTAAAACTAATGTTTAAAAAAAATTCCTTCAACTCTAGGAAACGCCTGCTCATAAGGTTATATTGCCTAGTATCTTCTTTTAAGCACTTCATACTGGGCCTAGGTACTTTCTGACTTCTAACATGTGTCCTTTATTAATAAACTTTTTATTTGGGGCGCTCTCAGGAAGAAAAGATATATGGTTGCCAAAAATCCTGAATTCGCTGAAGGATAAGGAAGAGTCCTTTACAGACCACTCAAAAAGACCATTAGGCTTTTCAATGGGTAATGCTGTGCCCTGTAGAGGAGGGGCTATTGTGCAAAAGCTAATCTTTAGCTGCAGAAAACCTGTCTTGCTGGTTTCGCTAGCTTCTGGCTAGATTCCACAGGGCCATAGGAACTGGTTTTATTTTTGATAATTAAAATGTATTCAAACCTGGTGGCTATGCAGCAGAAATACATCAAGAGGCAGGACAAAGTTTAATTCTCTTATAGTCGCATAAAGGGTGGCATCTCAACAGCAAAGAGGAGCCAAGGTTTCAAACTTCCAGGCATTTAACTGGAGTAGCTCGGGCTCAAACCTCCATTTGCGTAAACGACGGAAGAACTCTAGATTCAAAAACTGCCCTGAATTAACGAGGTGGAAACCCAGCTCGATTCCTGAGTTGAGAGATGCCACACTTTAACACTGAGAACACATTCCCCAGCCCTTTCTATGAGACAGGGCCTTTGGTAATATGACTCAGGATGGCCTTGCTATTTACGCTCAGCATCCCAGCTACCTGGGATGATTAAAGCCTGTACCCCCATTGCCCACAAGACTAGCTACCTTTTTATGTTGCAAACCCAAAATGCCTAATGAAACAGATTGAAAAATTTTCAGTAATACCATTTGAAACCATGTATCAGAGACAAAGTGCAGATGCCTCACTTCTACATGTTTATGTTGGCAAAACCACTTTGCCTACAGGATCTGAAAAGCAAGTGGCGATTGTATTTTTCTCTTCTCATTTGGGAAAAACCAGGATTTAACCCAGGGAACTGGCTGTGCTAAAAACCCACACACAGCACTACATGTTCAAGGCCTAAGAGCCAGTGTTCTTAAGTTCAGTTTATCTAAATGGCGATGTATGCCGAGAAAATTTTAAACTGGAAATCAATGTTCTTTCAAAACTTTATTTACAATATACATATGTTATAGTTGAAATTGTAGTTAATTTTACAGTACAATTCTTTGAAATAAATTAAGGAAAATGGTCATCTGAACAGTAAATTCTTTATCCTTTTGTGCTGTCTGGGAATCTTCACAGCATGACTCCAGCCTTGCTAAGCAAAGCATCCAAGGCTAAAGTACACTCTGTCAGATCTCAAAGTAACATATCGAACATATGGAATAAACATATTTAGCATCCCACATAGGAGGAATGAATTTGAAGTTATGACATTCCTTTTTTTGTGGAAAATTGGGATTTATCTAAGGTGCACCGTACCCAATAAGCCACTTTTTCAGCTCTTTCAATTTGCTTTTAATATTTTCAGGCAAGTTTTGCATAAGTGTCATAAGTTAACTGAGGCGTGTCTCTTGAACTTGCATCCTCCTGCTTCAGCCTCCAATGTCCACTGGAGATTAACAGATTTGTGTTACCAACCCTGCTGAGTTTTTAGTTTCATAGTTTACACTTGATCAAAGAACTATTTTTCAATTTACAAATGTTAGTGAAGATGAAGAGCATTTTTTCTTACACTGTGTACCTTTAATGTGGAAGTTGCTTATACCGTTTTCCCAACAGTTACTCTTAATTGGTAAGTACATGAACTGTATTTAAAAATCTCTGTGTCTTCAGTCACCCCTTTCAATTATGCTAGAAAGATCCTTTAGTTGAGAATAATTAGAGAGAGATAACATTTTGTTCTATTTTCAACACAGCTGCCAAAACGGCAATGTCATTATAAAGAAGCCATTTAGGACTTTTTGTAGAAGACTATTTGGATTGCATCCATAAGAAGAAATAATATGAGGACCATCTGAAGGTAGGTGCCATTGATATGAGCTGAAGTCGTGGAAAAATGTTATTTGGTGTATTGATTGAAAAAATAAAAAAAAAAAATTAGGTTTTTGCACATAAACACAAGTAGGGCTGGCATGTCATAAATATACACAAAATATTTTTAGTATTAATTTTCAAGGCATTTGAATTGTTACTGAAATTTTCATTTTCAATGTTTGTTTATACTGAAAGTTTTCTTGTTTGTATTTCCAATACGTGTGGATGTTCAGTATCTTCTATTATTATTACATTATGCGTTTTCTTGTGCCAGAAATTATAGTGAATACCTGCATGTTGACTTTTTTCTGTGTCCTGCCCATGGTCAATTGTGATCAAACATGCTCCTAGATACTTCTACTTAGGACACAAACTGTAGTAGAGGGATTATTAGATTAATGAAATCACCTCTTGGGGAACGAAGCCAAAACAAAAATATGTTTCTGCACATATCGAATTTTGCCTTTCTGAATTTTATGTGTTTTAAGTTGTGTGGCTGTGTTTTGGAATGTTTCTGCCAAAATTTATCTTCCTCTGAAATAAAAGGAATTTCCTTATCTGTACATCCATATTGTATTTGTGGATATATTTTGTTTTAATATGTACCTGTTTAATTACACGATGAACAGATGATAATATATTAATTCGCCATTTAATGTGTATCTCTGTGAAAGTAAAAGACAAACAAATCATGAATTGTTCCTTTTAGCATTCGAAAAGTTGTACATTAAAAATTCATCAAAAATATTTGAGCTCCCATGTTGTCTATGATTTTCTTTCTATCCATTTTAGTTCACAGTCATAATCTGATCAATTTATTATGATATAGACATATTATTGTCCTATTTCTCAGGACCCACCCATCTTTAATAATCTTCCATGTTACCCTTTACCCTACCCTGTCTAGCAAAAGTGTGAGAGACATTTGAAATGAAGAAATAGAACTCAATTTTTCCTCATTGGAAGCATTTCTGATCCAACTTTTGAAACGCAAGGCATTTATGAATCATAAGAAAATTGGGAAAAGATAAAATTAAAACTGACGGTTTGGTAATTCATAACAATATTAAGGACTAGCATTTAAATGTTAGTATATCATGTTTTCATATATTCTGTAAATCTTAAAGACGTCAATTTCTTCAATTTGATCCTGAGTTTCTTTAGCTTAATGTTTCCTAGAAAATCAAAGAAAGTGTGGCTTCTTGTATCATTTTTTGTAGCCTTTTTTACACAATTGTAAGTAAAACATAATCAAATGCCAAGCTTATAGAGTGTCTCCTGGATCTTTTGTATCATTTGACATAATGTAAGGAACCATAGATTGTGTGGATGATTCCTGATGGGTATGAAGAAAATTTTCATAAAAAGTCTGCCAATTTAAAAATGGTATTAGATCAATGGGATGGTTTCAAAATATAATAAAGATCTATTCGCATCTAGAGTGGCATTCTGCCTGCATGGGCAGGGGCAAAATCGGTACAGCTTATGGTGGTCACACCAGACAATATGCTGCCCTCAGCAAATGATGATTGCGGCAGGCCACTATGAAAACCTAGGCCCACGGTCATTGACAGGAAGTGGAAGTCTAAATCATCCATGGGATGCCGTCACAAAGGCAACTGTTCTGTCCCATGTCTTCCTCTCTGCCACCATGGCTTGCTGGCCTTGGGTCAGTTCACACTGAAGTGCTAGGGGGTGGCAGCCAGTGACATGTAAGATCTCCAGAAAGGGGACAACCTAAGACAGGCACACCCTCAAGTAAAAGGTGGGCTCCATTCAATAAAACAGAAAAGGGGAAAAGAAATGTTGGGGACATTAAGAACACGTCAGCCAAAAACATAACTCTCTGACTTCCTGATACATGGACTTGGCCTAGCCCAGGGGTGTTGCCCTGACATATGATGAAAAATCAAAACCACCACAAGATTTAGGGCATAATGGCTTTCCTCCAATGTGATCTGCTCATGTTTCCCTATGCTCCCCTATAACCTTTCTGCTGATAAAACCCTCTCTTTTTTCATGAAAGATGTCATGGTGCTGAAAGAGTTAACTTTGACTGCATAGGTTCTCCTATTTACTTGCTGTTCTGTTCTTTATTCATATATATATGGCCACCGGTGTCGCTATTTCAATTATTTAGATCCATGACTAATTCTATAAATTTATCTTTGGAATCTAGTTGGAAAACATAAAAAAACATAGAATAACACAAACCCTTTTTCTATAAGTACTTAATTCTTAGTTACTAAGCTTAAGAGTCTTTTTCTGATTGAAAATAGATTTGATTTTACATTTAAAGTAGATATAAATTCCTTAGAGTAAAAAGTCCATTCAGAGTTAACATTCAGCCTTGCCTCCCCTTTTCCCTTCTTCTAGGTTTTATAAACAACTGCTACAAAAGAAAAACAATAGTCCTTTGGAATCCCAGACAGAGAAAGTTAAGTTTTATCAGACAGCCTGAAATGGTGTGCAGAGAAAAACAGCTTCAGAGAATCCATTGAGAAATAAATTTGTCACCCAAACTAATTAGATAAAAAAATGACAAAATTATAATATGCCCAGTCAGTCACGTACAGGGCTTGGAAAGATGTAAGTGACCTCAAAACCTTGAAAATATATAAGATAAGAAATTTAATATGTCTAAAGTGTAATCTATAAATTAAGTCATGTCTGTAATGTAATCACAAAAAAAAATGTTTAAACATCTGTACTGCCAAAATTTATGCTTAAATACTACAACAAAGTGAAAAAGTAAAGAGAGAAGATTCAGCAGCCTAAATCATTGTCTGTGTGTGCTGATTTCTTCCACCACCAGCTGACTCCTTTACTTTCGTGCTTCGTTGAGCGCTGGCATAATACACCGGCTGACAACCCACTTTGGCAGCCCCCTGATAGATTGTGCTACATTGTACCTCTTGCGGAGTCCACCACGGAGCCCCTCAAAGATCCTCTTGCACTAATTGTTATCCCACAATACTTGATCAAAACTATCTGCACCATAGATATACTTGTGTAAATTTACTTCATGGAAAAGTTAATCATTGTGAAGTAGGGGGACATAGTTGATACCAACAGCACTTGGCAAGTATGGAACTGTCATTTCTGCTGGAATTTCTAAATCCTTTTCATAGATTCTCTCTTATGTGTTACTGTGATATCCTACTAGGTAACTGATACTTTATCCCTGTATGTGAGTGAGGAGAGAGACACACAGACACCTGAATTACAAGGGAGTTTACTGAAAATTCTTTCCAGTGGGATTTCAATGAAACTTTGGGGAAATCACCTTCTTGGCAAATCCAGTATCTCCATCTATCTTGGGGTACCTAGGTACAAGTGTTCCTATCCCAAAGGCTTACCTGAGGAAAAAGCAGCACATACAAGTGCAGCTGTTTAAACAAGTGACAGAAGCACTTTCAAAGTTAACCCAGAGGGTACATTTCAACAGTAGACTTGTGCTTCTACAACACACTAAAATTTGTCCTAGGAGTCTCTGGATACAGAATCTGAATTACACTCTGAATTCGCTTGCTGAGAACAGTTGGGAAGCACATAATAAAGTAGTTAGTGCAATAATAGTTTTAATTTGCAGAAAACTTTGAACTTAGTTCTAAGTGAGTAAACTGGGATAGTCCATGGTTGAACCAGCATGAAACAACCACTGCTTTGCAGAGCTTGCGGGAAAAGATTCACTTTCAAAGCTTGTGTGAATTAGTAAGAACACCTACTTGCAAGCATGATCTGGAACTTCAAGGGTTTTTTGTTGTTGTTGTTGTTGTTTGTTTGTTTTTGTTTTTGCTTAATTGACATTTTGATTTCAATGAAACTTGGGGAATTGAGCTTCATAGCAGTCTGATTCTCCCTCTAACTTGTGACACCTAGATACAAGTGCTAAGAACCTTTCATGTTTCCTATTCCAAATGCTTACCTGTGGAAAAGTAGTATATACAACTGAAGCTGCTAAAAAATTGGCAGAAGCACAACCAATGTTCACCCAGAGTGACATTTCAAGAGGCATTCACACTCAGGGCTGGGGCTGCTGGGGCTCAGTGGTAGAGCGCTCGCCTAGCAGGTGCAAGGCCCTGAGTTCAATCCTCTGCACCACATAAAAATAAATACATAAATAAAACAAATGTATTGTGTCCAACATAACAACTAAAAATTAAATATTAAAAAGAGAAGCATTCACTCTTCAGCAGCACATTGCAGTTTCTTCCTAAGAGTCTCTGGATATAGGACCTGTATTGTTCTCTGAATCAGCTTGCTTAGGACAGCTAGGAATGAGCAAAATTAGGAAGCAATTTGTGCAAACAGATTCAAACTTACAGAAACACTATTATGTGAGCACACTGGTGTTTGCCCCCCTGATTGAGCTAGCATGAAGCATTATCTCTTCTCAGAGGCTGCAGGCAAGTTTTAAATTTTGAAGAATTTGTTCTTTGGTAAATGGCCACTTCTTTGCAAGTGGGATTCTGCACGTTGAGGAGTTTTCTATAAAATGTTGCCAGTTTGATTTCAATGATTTTGTGGAATAGACCTGCATCACAGTCCACAGTATCTCCCTGTCACCTGGGGTACCTAGATACAAGTTTTTTGCTAGGAACCTACCTGTTTCCAATTCCAAAGACTTACCTGAAGTAAAGCAGCACATACAAAGTGCTAGCTGCTTCTTTGGCACAGAGCACTTCCAAAGTTACCCAGAGAGGACATTTGAAGAATGCACTCACACTTCAGCAGTACATTACAATTTCTGCTAGGAGATTCTGGATGAAGGGGCTGAATTTTGCTCAATGTGCATGCTGAGAAAAACTGTATGAGAAAAAGTGAAAGCAATTAGTGCAAGCGTATCGATTTTGAGGAACTTATTTAGTTCGGAGAGCACAGTGGGGGTTTGTCATGGTTGAACCAGCATGAAAATTATGCACTTTAGAATTTGCAAGAAAAGGTTCACTTTTATTTTTAATAGTGTATTTCTGTGTTAGAGTGTAGAGAATACATTAATGGTCAATTGGAAAGGCCTCAATTAAATCCTAGAACGGTAAGAGAGCTGTACATTCTGAACATTGATGACTTTCCAAATTACAACCTTTCTTATGCATTTCTTTTTAAAATTAATCACAAATCAAAATCATAGGATGCTTTATTTTTACATAGTGATGTGAGAAAAAATAAGCAGGAAAACTAAAACATAATGTGTTCTTTTTTATATACCACTTACTCCTCTATACAGAGCTAACTTGGGTCCCATAGTCTATTTTGTAACATAAGTTTGATTGCACATAACCATGTCCATACATTTTCATATCCTCACATGGATGCTTTTGTTGCCTAATTCTGCCTTCTAATAATCAAGATAGTGCCAACATCAAACTCGAAGATGTAGGTGTCAAGACTTGGATGAAAACACAAGGAAACAATAGATAGAACATGCCTTTATAAAATGCTGTCACTTCAAGTTCTAAATGGAACAAAAGGACCACCCACTCTACTGGGGGGAAAATATAGAAATGGACAACCCTGAGTGAAAAAGTGAATCTGAAAGGAGTGTATATTAAATGGGAAAAAAGTGTTTTTCTGTTTATGTCATGATTTATTGATTTTACATTTTATTTCTGTATTTGTGGAACAAAGTGGTACGATGATTACAAGTCTATCCAAGTAAGTCTAAAAATAGCTCTTCCAAAAAAAGTTCCAAAGAAGAAATTGGCCAAAAACTCTTCTGGAAAGGGAGAGATAGTAAATATTTTAAGCTTTCATAAACCTGAACAGGTTGTCTCACAAACTATTTCAAACACTGCTGTTGTAGCAGAATAGGTTCACTTTTGAAGCGTCTGTTGAGTGGGTAAGGGCACTACTTGCAAAAAGTGATTTGGCAGCTTAATGGGGAATAAAAAGACTTCTGAAAAAAGTTTGCAAGTTAGATTTCAATGAATCTTTGGGGGATTGATTATTATGAGCAGTCCTTGATTTTCTCTCTCTCACTTTTTTGTTACCTATGTTGTGGCATTTTCTATAGCATCTTAGTGGCATCTTCCTTGAGGATTTTTTTTATTATAATTTATTATCAATTATTTTATTTTTTTATTATAGTAGGGCAAGATCCAAGTTACAGCCTATGGTGGTCCGCCAACAATTTTGCTGTCCCTCAGCAATGATGATTGGGAGAACTTTCGAACTAGGGCCCACGGTCCTTGTCAGGATGTGGCAAATCTAAAAACTCCATCCATAGGAAGCCTTCCCAAAGGCGAATGTTCTGTTCCCCATGTCTTCCCCTCTGGCCACACGCAGCTTGCTGGCCTTGGGGTAAGTCCTCCTTGAAGTGCTTAGAAGGGCAGCTCAAAGGACAGGTAATGCCTCTCGGGGGGGGGGTGACCTAAGACACGCGCATTCTCGAGTACGGTGGCCTCCCGATCAACAGAAAGGGGAAAGAAATGTTGGGGGGACATTGAGAACACGTCAGCCCAAAAAACATGGACTTACTGATACATGGACTTGGCCTGGCCCAGGGGATGCTGCCTGAAAGATGATGAAAAATCAAACCACTACAAGGATTGGCTATTGGCTGTTACTCCAAAGTGATATGCTCATAATTCGCTATGCTTTCTTATAACCTTTCAGTTGATAAAATCCCTCTCTTTTTTCTTGTAAGATTATCATGGTGCTGAAAGAGTTAAACTTTGACTTCTATTTACTTGCTATTTCAGCTTCTTTATTCATCATATAATGTCCACCAGGTGTCGCTATTTCGATTATTTAGATCCAGACTAACTCCTGTGACATTTATCTTTTCTTGAATTTAGAGAGACCTAAACATAGAAGGAGTAACAAAGATCTTTATCTATAAGTTAACTTAGTTTCTAGGTAATAAGCTATTTAAGAAGCCTTTTTGTGATTAAAACTAAATTTCTCTTAGTTTTAATGTCGATATTAAATCTCTTTAGATCAAAAAAAGCTCCTTCATGATGCTAACATTCAGTGCTTGCTACCTCTTTTCCTGCTTCTAGTTTTTTATTATAAAAACAAGTGCTATATAAAAGATAAAAAATTGTGCCCAATTTTTTTTTGATAGAATCCCAGAGGAAGTTGGACTTTCATCAGGACAGCCTGAATGGTGTGCCAGGAGAAATCAGTTTCAGGGGAATCCTTGTGAGCAAATAAATCTTGTCACCCCAAACTAATAAGATAAATAAATGATGGAATTTATATTATGCCCAGGCAGTCACGTACAGGGTCCTTGAAAAGGTTGCAAATAACCTCAAAACCTTGAAATATATTAAATTAAGAAATTTAATATGTCTCAAATTTGGATTTTTAAATTATAGTCATGTCTGTAATGAAATCACCAAAGAAAGTATAAACATTCTGATACTGCCAAAAAATAATGCTTATAACCTACAACAAAGTGAAGTAATGAGAGAGATGCATTCCATAGCCTGACTCTTGTGTCAGTGTGTTATTTTCCCATTCGATTGCCTTCTCTAGCCTTCGTACTTCGTTGGAGTGATCGGTGTTGTACCCCCTGGCTGGGGCTGGCACCAAGCATATACTTAGGTGCTCCCAAAGAAAATTCAGATTCCTATTCCAATTGCCTTACCTGAGTAAAACAGCCATGACTTACAAAATGCAGCTGCTAAACAAGATGAAGAAGCATGACCAACCTTCACTCAGAATGGACATATCAAGAGGTACTCCTCGGTCTGCACAGTGCAGTTCTTTCATAGGAGGACTGTGGGGATACAACGTGTCTGAAATTGTGCTCTGATTGTGCTTACAACAGCTATGAAGAAAAGAACAGAAATGAGCAGTTTGTGTGAGCATATTGAAACTTGAATAAACTTTGTTCTATGTGAGCACAATGGTGTTTTTCCCTTGTTGGACTGGCTGTTGAACTATGATCGCGTCTTTGAGCTGGATGGCAAGGTTTTCAATTTTGGAGTAGATTGTGCATTTGTAAAATTGGCACTTCTTTGCAAGTCGGGTATCTGGCAATTCAAGGGTGTTTTCTATAAGCGGTGCCAGTTGGATTTTCATTGCAATTTTGGGGAAGGGACCTTCAAACATTCCAAGTTCCCCTCTTAACTTGGGGGACCTAGGTATATGTGCTCCCTAAGAACTTCATGTTTCTATTTCAAGCACTGCTTTAACTGAATGGAAAGTAGCACACACAAGGGCAGTGTAAAAAAAAACATTGGCAGAAGAACTTCAAAGTTTACCAGAGAATACGTTTTCAAGGAGTATCACTCCCACTTCTGCAGCATATTGCAAACTTGTCTAGGATACTATGAATATAGGGTCTGAGTTGTGCTCTGAATCTGCTTGCTGAGACAGCTAAGGAATAACAGAACTCGAAGCAGTACATTTTTTTTTAAAAAAGCAGCTTCAAATTGCAGGAATTCACTTTAGGTCTAAGTGAACACAATGGTGTTTTTCTGGGGACAGGCACGATTTTTTTTCTTTTTTGAACCATCTATGCGATTGGTAAATTAGCATTTTATTGCAATTGGTATCTGGAAACATCAAGAAACTTTCTATAAAGTTTGTCAATTATATTTCAAATGAAATCTTTGGGGTAATAGACCTCTTAGGAATATCAGTTTTTGCCCTTTAATTCAGGGCACCTAGGAACAACTGTTGCCCGAAAAACCTTCCTATTACTATTCCAAATGCTTACTTGCGGAAAAGCAGTACATGCAGTGTAGCTGCTAAATAAAGGCAGAAACACTTCCAAAGTTTACTCAGAGAGGATATGTATCAAGAATTACATGCACACTTCTGGAGCATGTTGCAATTCTTCTTAGGAGACTGGATACAGGGCATGAATTTTGCTCTGAATCTGCTTGCTCAAGCCAGCTCTAAGAACTGAATCAATTTATGCAACAGATTTAACCTGCAGAAACTCATTTAATTCTAAGTAAGCATACTGTGTGTTTGTCCCTTGATGAAATAGAAATGAAGCATGATTTCTTTGCAGAGCATGGAGGCAAAGTTTAGTGTAAGGAAATAAAAAGAGACACAAAGACAAGATGCAGAGGTAGAATGCCAAGCTTCCAGCTTTATTTTATATCAAAGGAGGTTACATTAGGTCATTGGCATCAGTAGTACATTATTGTTTCATTGTGTCATTGGGCACGTTACAGAGGTTAGCGACACTTTGCAGCTTATTCTTCAGTTCCATATTATAAGTTGCATTTTGTGCAATGTTAGGAGTCTTTGTGTAACTCTCAAGAAGGTCTATTGTTTAATAGACTTTTATATGGACAGATTTCAGGCACAGCAGAGTTTGGTGAAACATTGTGGTTTGTCTTGTAAGAAGAGTTTTATTCCCAGGAGCTGTGTGCCTGTGTTCAATGATGAGGCTAATAAGATTCTAGCACAGA
Organism: Tamias sibiricus; assembly: GCA_025594165.1. Lineage (NCBI taxonomy): Eukaryota > Metazoa > Chordata > Mammalia > Rodentia > Sciuridae > Tamias > Tamias sibiricus. The sequence continues at coordinate 23,311 of JAKELJ010000518.1, forward strand.
GCCTCCTCATGCAGAGCATTTGCTACAGCAGTTAGGCATCCCAATGTCTTTGCACAGAAGTTTTGCCTAGCAGACAGGCATTCTGTGTCTTTGCACAGATGCTTTCTAGCCACCAAGCATGCCACGGTCATGAAACCCATCAGAGACGCCAATCCCAAAACACAGGAACCCTTACAGTTTAGATTTTTGAAGCGTTTGTGTTTTGGTAAATGTCACTTCTATGCAAGTGGGATCTGAAAACTTCAAAGGAGTTTTCTAATAGAAATTTGCCAGTTCAATTTCAATGAGACTTTGTTGAACAGGACCATCACAGTAGATCCCAGCTATCTCCCATCTAACCTGGGGCATCTAGTTACAAATCTTCCCTAAGAACCATCCTATTCCTATTCCAAGGATCTACCTGAGGAAAAAGCAGACCCATACAAGTTCACCTGCAAAACAAGGTTGCAGAAGCACTTCCAGAGTGCACCTAAAGGAGATGGTTCAATGTGCAATCACACTAAAGCAGCACGTTGCAAAATTCAACCCAGGAGACTCTGGATACAGGGTCTGAATTGTGCTCTGAATGTGCTTGTCTCGAGAACAGCTATGAAGAAACAGAACTGAAGCAATTTATGCAAGCAGCTTCAACCTGCAGGAACTCACTTCTAAGTGATCACACTGGGGGGGTTTATACATGAACCAGCAAGGTAGATTCTGCATCAGAACTTGCAATAAAAACGTTCATATTTGAAGCATCTGTAGATTTGGTAAGGGTACTTACTTGCAAATGTGATCTGCACTGTATGGGATTTTTCTTTAAAAAGTATTGCCAGATCTAATTTCAATGAAACTTTGGGGAAAAACTGACCTTTGTAGTGCTCCTAGTATCTCTCTCTAACTTGGAGCAAATAGGTACAAGAGTTCCCTAAGAATCATCAAGTTCCTATTTGGAATACTTACCCAAGAAAAAGGCATAC